>JAPFRF010000004.1:52665000-52785000 GCA_029282475.1 Phrynocephalus forsythii
AAATCTGAAGGTAAGTTCTTTGGAGTTATTTACTGTAGAGTCTTGTCACATCAAAGACCAGGAGCTAAAGCCTTTGGGCAACAACTCAGTGGAAAAGTTGACGCTCAAGTTAAGCTCACTGAATGATATTTCTACACTCTTTCTGTGAAAGAATTCCCACTCTCCAGCAGTAGCTTGCTGCTTCAACTGTGGTATTTCCTGCACAGAAAAATGACAAAAACACATAGTAGAGATGGGCACAAATCGGGGGGAAATGGCGATTTGTTTTGTTTTGTTTTGTTTTGTTTTTAATGATTTTTTTTGAAAAATTTGTTTCATTGGTTCGTTGATTCATTATTCATTTCCCCCCGCTTTGTGCAGTTTAATCCATTTGACAGCGTACGGGCAGGAAAAACCATTAAAAAAACAACACAGACATTGAAAACAACTGCACAAACTGGACTGGCAGCATCCTCATCCTCATCATCCACATCATCACCATCATCTTCAATCATCAACATATCATCCTTACCGAGTAGTGGCAGCGGTGGTGGGGTGATCCTGGCCCTTTATTTTTTTTCAAGTGCCGACTGCGGGGGCCCTGGGGCCAGGTTGGTGCTGGTTTTATTTTTTATATATTTTTCTTTATATTAGGGCACCAAACCGGCTACCCCTGGGGCCGGGTCGGCACTCCTTTTAAATTTTATTTTTATTTATTTATTTCAAGTGCCGACCGTGCAGCCTCTGGGGTTGGGTTGGTGCTGGTTTTATTTTTTATATCTTTTTTTAAGGTGCCAACCTGGCGATTGAGAAGTCAAAAGGTGGTGGAGGCAAAGGTTGGTGGGTGATCCATCTGATTTTGAAAATGGAAACAGAAAATCCACAGACACGAGCCAACAATTTAAGTAAAAAAACAACTGGCTAGCCAGATAACAACAGCAGCCCAAAACTAGGGGGGGGAAACCAGCCAAGGCATGGAAGGCAGGCTGCCAACTTCACAGATGTTGCAGCGCTTAGCGTTGTTGTGACTGCACTAGTACTGCATGCGGCGGCCCTAATGACAGCACTCATGACACATGGGAAGTTTCTCCAGGATCTATGCCATTTGGGGGCTTGTAAATTGTTCACCACCACATAGAAGGTTCCCCCTCCCAAAGGTGTCACACCACTACTGCTAGAACTTTGCAATAAGAAGACTCAAGAATCACAACACTCTCCTAACCTTGCTCTACATGGCCGCGTGTTGGCCCAAGTGCCTTTACCTACTCTCTACCTTCCATTGTTTTTTGTTTTTTGTTTTTTGGTTGTGCAAGCACAATGCACAGTCAAAACAGCTTTGCACTGACCCAGTAAGCCCTGGTATTTGCAGGGAGTGGGTGGAACATGGTTTTTAGAGTTTAAAGTTGCTTCAAGATAAAAACCTTTCTTCTCCAGCATCATTTGCCCTGAGATTGTTTCTCCACCTGTAGGTTTTAAAAAGTATAGCTATTCCCTGATATTTAATCCAGTACATTATTCTAACAGTGTGCAAGTGTTAACCCAGAGAAAAGTGAAAGGAAAACGGACATTATCTTTCTTACACACAGGAAGTGTGCCTGAAGGGGCCAGGCTGTTAGCCTTACTGGACCTATTGTGCCTGTGACGATAAGCTCAGCAACATTGTATGTGTGTGTGTGTGAGGGGGTCCTATATGTGTACTGATGAACATGCTTAAGCTTTATGCATAAAAGAGAGAGCCCAGAGCTGATTAGAATTTCACATCACATGGACAATGTGTGATGTACATAGGTTGAGGTGTGCTTAGGACCCATCATTTGATTTCTGAACACATAACACTGTACTGAGGTACCGTTAAATATGGGATGTAATAGAAAGAAGGAAGGATGTATCAATGATGGGAGGCAGCTAGTGTGACTCCATGATCCCATCACATATAACAAGTGTAGACGGGATGCTCACATATCCAGCCCTAAATATCAAAAATGTGAAGTAAGGCTAATCGAGGTATTAAATTGACCTTAGTTGTGTTTGTTGTGTGTCTTATTTAAGGCTTGATGCACAGACATGCTGCATTTAATTAATCATCATGCAAATATATAATTAGTGGATAAACAGGAGGGAACGGTAAGCGGAGTCACCGCTAGTATTGCTTTTTAAAAAGACGACAATAATGACAGCAAATATCTAGCAGTTTAGCTTGCGCAGCAACTGGGGCATAGTCCATTCTAAAACATGTGAGAAAAAATACCTGCTGAAGAATGTTTGATGAAGCACTTGCTCCTGCCCTGTGTAATTTGGATATTGATGGGAAGGGCAAGTCTTCCTTTAGTTCTTGGGAACTGGGTAAGATTGTATCTCTTCCTGTTTACACCATATAACAGCTGCATCACCTGAAGAACATGAGGGAACTACCTGTCTACTACACCCAGCACTTATACTGTACAAAACTTTACTGGTCTGTTGATGCTTAATATAATGGATGATCTAAAGTTGGGAGGAAACTCTGAAATACTCTCCTAACCAGTGGGGTGGCGAGTGGCCATCCAATAACATTCCGAGGGCCAGCAATTGTTTGACTACTGTCCTGGAGGGAGTCCTATTGGACAGCACAATCAAATGTTTATACTGTACATCCTTCTGTCCAGCACCATCACTAGCTGCACTGTCTCCAGCAGCCTGAGGAAAAGCCACTGTCTTTCAAGAAACCCCACAGGAAAGGAGATTGGCAGTACGTATACTGCAATGTCTCCTCGTCATGGCTTCTACTTCCCCATGTTACAAGTGCCACCTGGCTCTAATTTAACCAGCCAATGGGAGTTCTGGGAGCTGAAGTCCAAAAAACATAGCATTGCCATATGACGCTGAGAGTTCCCACTGGGACAGTCAGCTTTATTCATTGCCTTCTTTTCCTGTCACCCTTCCGTTGGATGTACAAGCTAGCTCTGTTGGAAACCTTCCTCTGTCTGGCTCAGGGGGGCTTCAACCCCTACCACTGCCCACATGGTGGCACAACTGCAGGTGTTGCCAATAACATAAAATTGCCTGGGTTCCTCTCTCTTGGCTTCTCTTTCAATAATTGCAACACTGTGCTGGCAACCTTCAAGTATAACCAGGTATGTCCCTTTCCCCCCTTTTGAGTGGAATCTGACATTGATCCAAGGTGCCAATTTTTCAACCCTGGATTGACTCCCATGTCAACCCTTCTGTTTATGTTAGATCAAAGTGATGAACAGCCACTGGTGGATTCATAAACAGCAAAGATTCCTGTGGCAACTTAAATCCTAACAAGTTTTATTTCACATATGGCTTCCTGGACTTCAACCAGATGCAGTGTAGTGGATCCATGTCACCCCATCTCAGTTGTATCAGTTACAACTTAAAAGTAGCCTCATGGGTACTTTTTATTTATTTAAAAAGAAATCTTATTTACTTCTATTTATTTAAAAATAAAGGTACTATTTATTTATGTATTTATTATTTATGTATGTATTTATTTATAGGCCACCTTTCTGCTAAAGGATCCAAGGCTGCATACTCTATTAAGGAAGTACTTAATGTCTTGATTCAACAACAATTTATGCAAAGCCAAAGAGATTTTTTTTAAAAAAAGATGCAAATGCCTAAATATTTGGGTATGATGGCTCAAGGTCTCCTTATGCCAGTGCTGAAATGCATGTTCTGAACAGGTGGGTTTTCTTCCTGCAGTCATGGCCTTGAGATAGATTAGCCCTGTGTGTGTTCACCTGAAAGTAAAAAAAATAAAATAAAATAAAAAAAAGTCCTAGTGAGCATCCTGTGTATTTTTAGTGTTACATACAGACAAGGCCCAAACAAATGTTACTGTTAACTCTTTATTGGAACTTGAAACCCATTACTCTTTCGATTCTGGCAAACCTTTGTGACTGAGCAGCCCTAGTTGTTAATAAAGCCAGGCCTTATCTCTCAATAAACCATCACAAAACAAAGCTAACTATGGTAATTTGCCAACTGCAATAGGAAAGGCTCCTGCTATTGTGACATGCTGTGACATTCACACATTCCCAGGACTTTAAAAACCTCCTCTTCTAATGACAGGTAATCTGTAACCTGCAGTTTGCCATTCAGATGATAGAAATACATTGATCGGCCTTTAATTCTAGGCACCTTTTGCTGGGAGCAGGGTGCAGTTTGTAGCTTCATCTCAAGCAGCAAAATGTTTTTGTTTACAGGTGCTCATCTGATGTCCTCAACCTAGACACTATTTCCGGGCTTACCTGTCAGTCAGAGAGCTGCTATGGGAAGAAAATGTGAAATATGCATCAATTCATAATCTGAATCCCTGGGATAAAGCAGGTCATCTACTAAATGGATAATAGGAGCCTTGCGGCACAGTGGTTAAATGCCTGTACTGCAGCTAAAAAACTGTACTCAAGACCTGGGGTTCATTCCCAGGTAGCTGGCTCATGGTTGACTCCGCCTTACATTCTTCCAAGGTTGGTAAATTGAGTACCCAGCTTGCTGGGCGGGGGGCAATGTGTAGCCTGCATAATTACATTGTAAACTGCCCAGAGAGTGCATGAAGTGCTATGGGGTGGTATATAAGCAGAACAATGTCATGTTGTCTATTAATGTTGTAAGATGTCCCTTAATTCCTTGTTCTTAAATACTTGAACATGTCTTAATTGTACTGTAGTCTATATTATCCCTCATTACCGTAAGCTGCCTTGGGTCCTTTTCCAAGGAGAAAGGCAGGGTAAAAAAACTCTAAAACAAACAAACACTTTGCTTTTCAATAACAAACAACAAATAACAAATAACACTAACAAATGACTGGGGAAACTTAGATATCACTTTGGCTCTGTCTCCTAATGCCTTTTTGGAAGAGATGGCTTGGAATAATTTCCATTTATAACATCTGGTTCTCAAAATGTGGGTATCGGGATTTGCATGGCTTCTGGGCCATGAGTCCAGAGCGTGAGAGAAGGCCTTCTAAAATCCCAGTGAAACCTCTTTATGCTGCCTTTCTGCAGGGAGTGTTTCCTCAAAGCACCTTCTTAGGAATGTGTTCCTCTGAAGGAACAGAATGTCTAGGTGGACACGTTCCTCTGGCAGAACCCGGCAGTGATTTCAGCTTTTAATTGTTAAGTGGTTATAATGATACCGTGCACTTCAAAGTTAATAACCTGCCCCAAATGAATGGAACAAGTTCATACTTTTTTTTTACTCCCTGAAAATAATAGGCCCACAACAAAGTCACAACTATTGATGTAAAAACACTGGATTTTTTTAAAAAAATTCCACGTTCTAGAGAGCAAGTTCTGCTGCTTTAGGCTCTCCACATATTGTTAGACTACAAGTCCCATCAGGCTTATCAGTTGACTGTGGTGAATGGGGCTGATGGTCATTAGAGTCCAACTAGACCTAGAAGGCTGCAAGTTGCAAACCCCCAAGGCCAGGGTTTGGCCAGGCTATGTGTTTGTTTAAATCTTGATGGACACCCTCTGCAAACCCAATGTAACATAGAAAACAACTGCAAATAAAGATACAGCTGATAACATGCTAAGTTATAACATTAAAATCAAAATCAAACATGCAATGGCATTAAAAGTCCACTTATGTAAAATCTTTTAAGTCAGTTTAAAAACACATAACAAAGCAGTAAATTATGTAGCAACCATCATTATAACCACTTCCTAAGCAGCCTGTTAGGTTTCCAGAAGCCTGTCTGGAAAACAGGTCTTTGTCTACTAGCAGAAGGACTGCAAAGATATTAGACAGCTCAGTGAGAGAGTCCACTATAGATTCTGAGAGGGAGCGAGACACCCCTTTCTATGAAGCACTGGAGTGGCTCCCAGGAAGCAGGGGGATCGAGGGAACAATGCACCTCAGTTTAAGGCAGTGGGATGAGACGTGGGAAGTTAATTGAACAATTATCTTCAGGTTCTGAGACGCTTCACCTAAAGATCTCTGTACTGTTGTTTAAAACACAGGAGCTGAGCAGACTCCCCCTTTTCCTGGCTAGTTGGTAATGTTTGCCCAGCATTAACCAGCTATGATTTGGTAGCTTCTTCAAGCCTGCTTGCTTCTTTTAGCCAATTTTTAAGAGCGAGTTTCTTCCAGAAAAGGTGTGGTGAGTGAGAACATCGAGTATTCACATTTCCCACTCTTCTTTTTTTTTGGGGGAAGGTGTGTGTGTGCAAATATACTGTCTGGAGACAATGCAGCCAGCTTTGAAACAGCTTCAAAGGCACCCTTCACAGCAATGTTCAGCCCTGTTCTTGGAGGTGAAGCAGCCAAGACCCCACCTTCGCCTTGGCTTGCTGCCACCCCTGTCTCTCTACTCTGACATGGTGTACGGTGTTTGTTCATTCCCTGGGGCACATGTTGTACATGTCACTGTGCTAAAGCTGGGGGCGGGGGGGGGAACTAACTTTCCGTCTGCTCTTGAGTAATTGCATCTCCTTGGCTTCCACACACCTTCTTTCACCTGCAATATGTAACAAGAAATGCCTTGAAGTCACTCCCGCATGGTCTGACACACTGACACACACGCACGCACACATACACGCACGCACACACATGCGCACACACACACTCACCATTCAGAAACTGCGAATGCGCCTGCAGCTGGGTGATTGCATTTGCTATCATGTGTGACTGGCCTCTCACAGCCTGTACCCACTTGACGTATCCCGTTGAGCAACTTAAGCAAAAGCCAAAGCCAAGCCAAGCCCTTGCCTAAGCAGTGTTCAACAGCCCAAAGAACATATTCTGTCACACCAAGGACAATTTCCATTGTTACTCATCACATCTTTCACTGTGTTTGTTGCGAGCTGGCATGCTCTCCATTCACATCGAGTGTGCTGCACCGTACGGGTCAGCTGATTTTCCCAGCAGGCCATTTGGGGTAATGCTGGAGAAGACCATTCTGGACAAGTTGTGACTTGATCTGTTGTTCCCAATATCAAGCAGCAAGGCCAGGAAGCACCTTCTTGTGCTTATGTGTTTGCTGTTCTTACTAAAGTGTAGCAGAGAACAGCACCCTCCAGTCTCAGGAATCTGTCAGATAAAGATCACGATACAACTTGGTGCTGTATTTTAATATTTTTCTTTTTCCTTTGTTTTCGTCCTTCGTATTATTTGTGGTGTTGATTAGGTTTTTTTCTTTTCTCTTATTAGTTATTTTGTCCTTTTATACATTACTGTTGTTAGCCACCCAGAGTGGCCTTTTAAGCCAGATGGGCAGGATACCAATATAAATAAAATAATATAATATCTATATCTATCTATATCTATATCTATATCTATCTATCTATCTATCTATCTATCTATCTATCTATCTATCTATCTATCTATCTATCTATCTATCTATCTATCTATCTATCTATCTATCTATAATATTAAACTTCAGGAGTGAAATATTCTACACATTTATATCTCCTCCTAACCTCTAGTGCCTGTCAGGTGAAGGAGTACAGGAACCTGCATGTACAGACTGAAGTCTGGCCCTAGCAGCAACACAGTTTCCTGATAAATATTTTAGAAGAGCCAATATTTTCATAGTAGAAATGTCACACCTCTGCTCATATGAGGATCTATAACAGCGAACAGTTTTTTAAAAAAATTACTGTCAAATCAGTCTTGACCCTCCCAACGAACTATGCCCGTCCACCGAGGAGCATTCTGGGAATGCCCGGTTTGTCCAAGGCTTACACAGAGGGCAACTAGTGTGGCCCCATGACTTCCAGTTGCTCAGAGAACTCTCAGCTGACCCTTTCTGGGAGGCATAATAGGAATTTGAACTCCTGGCCTCCTGCTACACAGCTAGATGCTGAATCTTGGTAGCCACATCCTTACATACAGGAGAAAGGAAAGCCCCATCAGGGGAAAATGGTGACCAGAGTCCTCTTGTGGATTTAGGACAACATAAGCATAATGGCACAAACTGGGGCTAGCAAATGGCTGCTAATTGACAAGTTGCTACTTGCATTCCTAACTGTGCATCAAGTTGCCTTGAGCGTCAGTCTACAGTTGGCATTCATAACACCACCCTTATGGTGACATACATCCACAACCAAATTTTGGTCAATGGGAGCGGCAGAGGCTTGTCAATTTTTCACAAAATTCCGAGGGAGATGGCTTTTATTTTATTGTCCTTATGTTTATTTCAGGTTCCAGAATCTCAGAGTGCAAATGGGGTTGGTTGCTAAGTGACACTCTTCCTCATGCTGTAGCACAAGATAATTAAGTGCTTATGGAATTGACATTTCATTAAGAGACTGTATTGAAAACGGGGATCATCTGCAATTGACCTTTGGGGAAGAAGCAGAAGGGTTCAACCTCTTTGCAAAAGCAGAAAGGCACTTCACCTCTAAATTTCATGCCTATACCCCCAGCACAAATCATAAGCCACTTACACATTTGCCTGTGCAGGTGTACATACATTTTCTGTGCATGCTTAATATGATATATATATATTGTTCACCTCCAGTTGTAGGGCAGGAAAAAGTGAGTATGCCTGATTCAGTATCAGTCATGATTTCTCATGAAAACATCACAGCTCTGGATTGTCCCATTAACTATCATCTTTGTGCAGGTAGAACATGGATGAAAATGAGTCATCCCTTGTACAGTATAAGCAATGTACTTCAGATCTTTTGCAGGAACAACCAGTTGTCAGTGCAAGCACTGAGTCAACAAGTCTAAATTACTGTACCATGCACTCCACAACCCACATTCTTAGTCAGAGTGGATGGAAAGAAGGCATAATGTTCATTAGTTTCATTACATAACAGTCAGAAAGCATTGTTGTCTCTGCCTCTGGAGGTTGAAAAAGCTACCCATAAAATCTGCATCCAAAAACTTTGATCTCTTTAGACCAAGCTTTAAATCTGGATCTTTCTATCTCAAATATTAAAACATTTACAAATTGTAGTCCATTCCTAAAAAAACAAATTAGAGCAAATTCATACCTATGGTATCTACTATTCCAAATTAAGTATGTTTAGCTGTTTCCAATGTGGGAGTATACACTGTGTTCCATGCTCAGGCCATAGAGGTGTAAAAGAGTGGCCAGATGGCCAAATGTGTGATGATGATGATGATGATGATGATGATGATGATGATGATGATGATGATGATCATCATCATCATCATCATCATCATCATCATCATCATCATCGGTATTTAGAAATAGAAATCGAAAAGCTATGAATAAGAAAGCAAGAACAATAACAATAATAATTGGTGCCTTGGGTGCAATCCCAAAAGACCTGGATCAACACCTGAAAACCCTCGGTCAACTACAAACGGTGACACATTAGGAACAGCATATACCGCATATACTCGAGTATAAGTCGACTTGCATATAAACCAAGACCCCTAATTTTACCCCCCAAAACGGGAAAAATGTATTGACCCGAGTATAAGCCGAAGGTGGGAAACGCAGCTGCTACAGTAAATTTCAAAAATGAAAATAGATACCAAGAAAATTACGTTAATTGAGGCATCAGTAGGTTAAACATTTTTGAATATTTATTTCAAAGAAAAACAGTAAACTAGCCACTAAGAAACCTGATTTGGGGTGGTGGTGGAATTGGTTCATTTGAAATGTGCTGCTGGATGGGAGCTTTGTGGGTACCATGGACTGACAGAAATATGAACAAGTGGGTCTTAGATCAAGTCTTTACTTAGATCATGTAAAGTAATGCATATTGGGGTGGAAAATCCAAACTTTATCTATCAACTCATGGGCTCTGAGCTATCTGTGATGGATCAGGAAAGAGACCTTGGTGTATTGGTGGACAGCTCAATGAAGGTGTCTATCCACTGTGTGGCAGCGGTGAAGAATGCCAATTCCATGCTAGGGATTGTCAAAAAGGGGATTGAAAATAAAACACACAACATTATTATGCTATTGTACAAAACAATAGTAAGGCCGCAGTATTTTGTGCAATTCTGGTCACCGCATCTCAAAGAGGACATAGTGGAACTAGAATAAGGTGCAAAAGAGAGGGACCAAAATGATTACTGGGCTGGAGCACCTCCCTTATGAGGAGAGGCTAAAACATTTGGGGCTCTTTAGTCTGGAAAAAAGGCGCCTGGGGGGGTATGATTGAGATGTACAAAAAAATGCAGGGCATGAGTATAGTGGATAGAGGGACACTCTTCTCCCTCTCACAAAATACCAAAACGAGGGGACATACACTCAAACTGAGGGTTGGGAGAGTGAAAACAGACAAAAGAAAAAATTTTTTTTACCCACCGTGTTGTTAGTCTGTGGAACTCCCTGCCACAAGATGTGGTGATGGTATCTAGCCTGGATGCCTTCAAAAGGGGATTGGACAGATTCCTGGAGGAAAAGTCCATCACAGGTTACAAACCATGAGGGAGATGTGTAATCTCCAGGCTTAAAACCAGAGTATTTCAAGGTCCAGATGCAGGGGAGTGGTATCAGGAGACAGATGTCTAGTCTCATGCGCTCCCAAACGCATCTGGTGGGGCCACTGTGAGATACAGGAAGCTTGTTTAAAAAATCCAAACACCTTGTGATACTGTTTTTACATATTTTCTTATCTGTGGTGGTGATCAGTTTACTTTCTATCATGTTTTGTTTTTATTGAAATAGATAGTTCCTCTGATCAAACCACTTGCATGCAGTCACAGGGCAACTGGAGTTTTGATTTTGTATTTGAGAAAGGAAGAGAAAAGGGGGGGATAGATCTCCCAACCTCCCCACACCACAAATGCTGTCCCAGAATGCCTTTTCTCTGAGATTTCTCTGAGAAATAAATATCACTCAACAAAAACAGAATCTCTACCTTGCCTTGAGTCCCGATGATTTTAGCTGTGTCCAGAAGAGGAGAGGGATGCTGCAGGCTTCCCTTGCCAGCAAGAGCTACCTCTGCTGCCTACATAATCTGCATATGGGAGACCTCCCATGATTCCATGAGCATTAGTATTTTGATACTATGCTGATTTTTAGCTAATTTAGATAAATTTTATCAAGCAGTATCAGCCAGAAGACTTTTATACACTCGGATCAACTGCTTGAAAGACAGAGGAAAATTGCTGATCCTAAACTCAATGTACACTAGTCTAGAAGCCTTTTCGGGAAATACCTGCCTTTAGCTGCATCTTGGTTAGCCACTTTTGAACATCTTTGCTTTTGCTCTTTTCATATGCAAAGCAAGTTGGCAACCTTGTCTCCCTTTCTCTATGGCAACCCCAAACAATTCAGCCTCTGAGGCTGGCTTGCTGAGGTAAACCAGTAAAGTCTCTTTGTTGCTGTTGGGCACTAGTCTTGTCTCTTACACACACACACACACACCCCAATTTTTATTGACCTGTGTGTATGCTGAAGGCCCTTTTAAAGCCCAAAATTAGGTCTAAAAACTTGAATGAAGATATTCCTAGGCTCTTGAAAACAGCTTGATCATTGGAGAAGGCCAACTCCAGCTCAACACCTGCAGCTGTATTCGCATGATGATTTATTTATTTATTTATTTATTTATTTATTTATTTATTTATTTTAGAGTATTTTACCCCACCTTTCTCCTTGGAAAAAGAGCCAAGGTGGTTTACAGTAATGAGGGATAATATACAATCATCCGATCTCACCTGATTTCGGAAGCTAAGCAGGATCGGCCCTGGTTAGTGCTTGGATGGGAGACCACCAGGGAATACCAGGTGCTGTAGGTACCTGGAGTAGGAACTGGCAAACCACTCTAGTATTCCTGCCAAGAAAACTCCATGGACATGGGGTCACGAAGAGTCGGTCATGACTGTAACGAATCAACACATACAGAGGAGGAGGAGGAGGAGGAGGAGGAGGATGATGATGATGATGATGATGATGATGATGATGATGATGATGATGATGATGATGATGATGATGATGATAATAATAATAATAATAATAATAATAATAATAATAATAATAATAATAATAATAATAATAATAATAATAATAATAATAAAGAGACTGGGGTGGGTGTGGTGACCCTTATTCAGTATTAGCATGGCGTTTTCTTCAGGGATTCAGATCTAGACTTAAAAAGTTACACACCATGAACTTGGATAAAATAATCTGTTCATTTCTTTTTCTCTATATCTGTTTCTCCCAGAAAAACCAAAGCAAGGTGTTGAACTTGATGGCCTTATAGGCCCCTTCCAACTCAATTATACTATGACTCTATGATTATTTCCATCCTGAATTCAAGATCATTTATGTATGTCTGTAAATGAAGTGAAATGCAATTTTGTCCCCATTGACCAGCCCTGACCATTGCCGAAAATAAAAAAAAAAAATCTAAAAATCTCCATGCTGCTCTTTCTCCTTTATTTAAAGCTTAAAAGAAAAACAGTGGAAAGACTCATGTGAAGCAATCTTGTGTATGGATTTGATAAACATTTGAGTCTACTTCCAGAGATGGGGAGTGGTGGCTGAGAAGGCCCAGTTTTTGGTCTTTTTTTCTGGTCTGCTCTCGGGGCCAGTACAGTATTCTCAACTGCCTGGCCTGGGAAGATCATGAAGGATGGTCAAGGAGATATCAAGGTCCCAAACCATTTAGGGCCTCGTATGTCAATATCACCTCAAAGCTGGCACAGAAGTGAACAGGTAGCTAAGGAGGCCAGAGAAGGGGAGATAATGGCATTTCTTCACTCCACTGAATAATCTGGCTGCCGCATTGTGGGCCTGGTGGAGTTTCCATATAAGGAAGCCCAGTGTAGAAAGCATTACAATAGTCTGATCTCAAGACATGGACCAGCATGGGAAGGCACCTGGTGTCAAGGTAGGAATGTAGCTGGTCAATCTACCTCAGGTGGAAAAAGGCAGAGTGGGCCACAGAACTCCATAGCACTGGGTCCAGAAGTACGCACAAGCTGTGAATCTCATCTTTAAAAACAGAGTTGCCCACCCCCACCCCCCAAAAAAGAAAGGAAGGTCTCCAAACTGCAGATATTATGAGCACCCACCTGCAGAGGGTGTCTTGTCCAGGTTCAGCCTCAGTCTGTTATCCTTCCTCCATCCCAGCAGGATGCTCAAGGGACAGGATGACATCCTATGCACCACTACAGAGGTGGAAGGGACCTTATGGGTCATCGGGCCCAGCCCGTGTCAAGGAGACACAGGGGGGAATCAAACTCCCAACCACTTCATACCTCCATCAGAAAGGCCACTATTAACAACCAAAACTAATGGGTGTTGGGAAGGGTTGCATGAATGTGACTTTCACACACCCGAGGCCATTTTCTATCTAACAAGCCTATTAGGACCAGGGTGAGGTAAAACCAAGGTGAACTATAAATTGGAAGGCTCCCACCAAGTTTCCTCAGACTGAAGGAGCTACTTGGATGAGTAGTGAAATGTTTTGATACCACAAGAAAAGAAGTCCAGTTGCTGTGATTCAGTTCCTGGATTCCCAACCTTTGGTTTCCAGCCAGATATCTAAACCACTCTGCTATCCAGCAGTTTTGTGTTTTTCATGATTTTATACCTTGTCCTGCTGCCTCAAAGAGGATGCAAAACGTGGGGACTCACTGAGGTTTGCAATTACAGTGGCTTTGAGAGGGGCAAAGTTACCCAAGAATGTGCCTGTGTCAGATAACACTCAATATACAGTAGCTGCAATTTTTCCTGTCTGGCAGAATAGGACATTTATAATGGGGAATTAAAGAAAGTGTGGCCCTTTGAAGGTAACAAATGGTTGCCCTTATTTCTCCCCTATTGATACCAGCTACCAACCCTGGATGACATCTTCACATTTCCTTGTTTGAGGAAGTCACACAACATTCTGAGAGACGCTACTCATCCTGCTCATAATTTCTTTGAACTGTTGCCTTCTGGCAGAAGATACAGAACAATTAAAACTTGGACCACACATCTTCTGAACAGTTTTTATCACAGAGCTATAATTGCACTTAATAATGAACTTAAGGACCACCAGCTGTGAGCACGTGGATAGTATTATCTAGCCTGTTGTGTAGATCCTTGTGTTTTTAGGGGTGGTGGTGTTTTGTGTGTGTGGGGGAGAGTTTGGGGATTTTTTACGTGTGTGTGTTGAGGGATTTTTTTAATGTTTGTGAGAGTGTTTGGGGATTTGTGTGTGTGTATATGTGTGTTGAATCTGGTCTCTGGGTGTCTGAATTTTGTTGTATGTGTATACTGTGTATATACATGACAATAAATTTATTATTATTATTATTATTATTATTATTATTATTATTATTATTATTATTATTATTATTATTATTATTATTATTATTATTAAATTGGATTTGTATTTGTTTATTACCCAAAGTATAGCCAAACTGTTCACTTTTATTCACCTCTGTTTCAGTCGTGTCTCCCAAAGGAACATGAAAGCAGAAAGTCACCAAATTCAAAACAACAAAGGCATAAACGGACTGCTGACTTTGAAGAGCTTATATTGTTTTATGTCTGTATGGCTATTTATCCTTTTCTTTCAGCATGCTAACGGAGCCCAGGGTGGGGTGGGGTGATGTTTTGTCTTTTCATTTGCTCTCTGGGAGAAGGGGGGGGTCTGAGGGTTAATCACAATTGTGCAGTTGTAATTTGTGCCTCAAAGAAAAGCTGGGATTGGCAGAATGTTCCACTTCTGAGACTGTGACCCAGTAATTTTGAAGCACTCAGTCAGAAGACAATTGCAAGGCAGCAGAAGCTGAGGCAGCCATTCTCCTGTCCTGTTGCCGAGCGATTTCTCCAGGAAAAGGCAGAGGATGTGAGTTGCTAGGGCTTTGATATGTCATTGCTTTTCACGTGAGTCATAAAGGGGGGGGGAGAGTTTGATTGAATGGTTGAATGAATGAATGAATGAATGGGAGACTGGAACCCCTACTGCTAGTGAACGCTGTCCTTCTTTTGATGCTAAGCCATACAAAGAAAAGGAAGATGAAGAAAAAGATGACGGTTTAAGGTCACGAGACTACATTTGTGTCCTATTTTTCTTTTGTATCTGTTTACAAACCAGCTTCCTACCTCCTTCCAAGTTTTTTTCTTCAGTGAAGGTGAAACACAATTTTTCTCCTCTATGTAAATGATTGTTTATGAATTGCCTCACTGTTGTACAGTGGTGCCTTGTATAAAGGAATGAATTTGTTCCAAATGAAATTATGTTAAACAAATTTTCTTTTATACAGATTTCTCATAGGAATGCATTGAAAACAGAGTAATCCCTAATCATTACAATTTTTATGTTGTACGGATTCGCCCCATAGACGATTCTGTTAAGCAAATTTCCCCTATCTTTGGAATTTTTATGTTGTACAGATTTTATGTTATACAAACCGTTTGTTATATGAGGGTCCACTGTATATGCATAATTAAGGGTCTAAAAATCTCTCCACATTCAGCTCAAAACAAACTTGTGTGGAAATTTTACCAACACTTGTTGGCTACCCCTGCTCAGCACTTAAATATACTGTTGTACCATAGTATGCCAGGGCCTCTCTCTGCCCTAGAAGTGGGGAAGATATGGCTCTTCCAATCTGTCTGGTCAGCATTATTTGAAGGTCTCTATTATGAGATGAGTAAAATATGGCCACAGCTTTACTGGCCACAGCTGCCAGCCTCGGCATTGCAAAGGGTACAGATCCAGTCATTAGGTTATCCAGTGTAGACCATCCAGTCATCAGTAGACCATTCAAGTGCCAACCTGCTTGTTGAGCCAGCCTGGAATGGCAGGATAGGAGGACCATTTATGAGCTGACCATATGCAACCTGTTGGCAAGGACAGCCTTCCTACTACAGAGATTAGGCGGGCCTCCCAGAAACTATTAGGTCTCTACGAGGCTTCCCATATGGCATCCAAGGGTATAGATGCCATTCACATTGGATTCTTGTTATGGCCCATCAACATCACAAGAGCAGGCTTCCCTCCTGAGGCCCAGATGGCTCCTGCTAAATCTAAACATGAAAAATATGGCACAACAACAAGTTTGACCACATTAGGTCTGTAGAGGAAGTCTTGGTGACAGGAAATGTTCCCATTAGACATGGGCACGACTAGGTGAAATTGTCGTTTCCGTTTTCAGTTCTCGTTCTCGTTACGTAAGGGGTAACGGTAACGAGAATTACTCTGCTCCAGCTCGAACCCGAACAGAAAAAGAAAAATTGGGTCTGATTTGTTGTCGTTCCTGGCATCGCAGCGATCGCGCGATGCCAAGCGGCACAGGAAAAAAGTTTTAAAAATAAAAAAACCTGATTCCCGGCCATAAAAGCAGGCGAAAATATGCCTGCCTCAGTGAGAGCACCTACCGAGGGGTGGTTTCTGGGGGGGGGGGTCCCCGGCCTCCCCCCCTCTCCTGTCCTGGGCTGCTTGCACCAGGCTGGGGGGGTCATCCTCATTGTCTCCATTTGCCATGCGGTGGGGGGGATCCAAAATGGCGACCCACCAAAGCACCACAGAAACATGTGAAAATTAGGTATTTTAAATGCCTGAATTTTTATAGTAGCAGCAGTGGGGTTTTTAATAGCAATAAAACCTCATATTGATTTTATTTTATTTTATTTGATCTTTATGTTTATACACCTGCGCACGTGCAATGATGGGCTGGCCATGGGATGGGACCATGCAAATTTTTGGAGCCATTCCACCAATTGCATGGCCAGGTTTTGCTGAGACTTCTGGATGTGCCAGAGAGGGCACCCTAACCCATACGCCAGTACACTGTCCTTCTTAGTGGGTCAGAGGCACCCAGAGGTGCAGCCCACTAACCCACCCTAACCTTAACCGTAACCCTAAGCCTAGCCCTTACCCTAACCCCAACCCTAACCCAGATTCGTACGCAAGTACACTTCCCTTCTTAGTGGGTCAGAGTGATGCACCCAGAGAGGTGCCTTCAACTCAGAGACCCACTCCCTCCCTCCCTAAGCGTAACCTGTACGCCAGTACGCCAGTATGCCTTCCTTCTAAGTGAGTCAGAGAAGCGCCGACGAGGTTCCTCTGACACACTAACCCCCAAATGTTCTTAGTGAGACAGAGAAGTGCCGACAAGGTTTCCTGTCACACTAATAACAACCCCAACATAATTATAATGGCGGCTACACGTTACGCTCCCTAAACCACTGTACAAACAACAGATGACAAACGGAAATGACAAATTTTTGAAAAATTTCGCGACAAATGGAAACGAGCCGAAATGGGCCCGTCCCGACAAACGACAACTCGAAACGTAATTTTTTCTGGTCGTGCCCATCTCTAGTTCCCATAAAAGAACTATTGGTCTCCAGCAGTAAAAACAAGCCATAGCAAAGTTTTGTAACTTTCCTTCTAACAATACCCAGTTTCTTGGGGTTTGTGGGCCTCCTCCCTGCTCCTTCTTCATCATGTCCAACTCAAATAGTGCACTTCCAGAAGAAATTTGAATCACTCTCTGCCACTCTATTAGTAGAAGTTTCAGAGAGGGTAGCCGTGTTAGTCCTTCCAAGAATTGCAGACAAAAATAAAAGAAAAACAAAACAAAACAAAAGATGCAAAACATGTGGCACCTTAAAGGCTAACTTTCATATTTTAATGTAATGTTTTGTGGATACATCCACTTTTTCAGACATATAGCACCAGAATGAGGTGTGTAATATAATATGTGAAGAATGAATGAATGAATGGGGTGAGATATACATTTCATACCAAATGTTCATTGGTGGATAGGGGAGTGGGAGGAGGAGGTAGAGATAATTTGTTGTAGAAGTGGTGGCAGGATTTGGCCTGGGGTCGTAGATAGATTAAACATTGTTAATGGGTCTGTGGAGGAGGGAGAGATGATTAGTTGTACAAATGGTGGGAAGGAAGATTTGGCTAGGGGTCATATATAAGTTGAGTATTGCTAATAGCTCTGTGGCCAGGGTCTGTAGAAATGTTAAATGTGGTTTTATGGTAAATTCCTCAAGAGTCAGAAACCAGAACCAGATAGAGTGAGGTGAGAGGGGTGGTGGAAGAGAGGCATGGGAGAGTGGGGATTTTTACCTTAGGGTCCAGGTGGGAGATAAACTTCCATGAAAAAGTGGCAATATAGTAATATTAAATTTGATAATGACTGAAGAAACCCAAACTTATGTTTAACCCATTCTTGCGTGTGTCCATCATGCAGAATGTTGCTTCAAAATAAGAAACTGACTCACAATAAGGACACCATGAACTTAGAAAATAACATCATAAATTTATCCAGCTACAAACTGAGCCAAACTGAAGAATCAGTCCTCACTCACGATCGATCTGTCCTTCTGTCCCACCAAACCCACACAGAAGACACAACTCTGTAGAGATTTAGGAGCCTATTTCCACAGACTACGACTCAAAGAATTTTTCTACAACAATGACAAAAACCAGAATGAAAACACCGCAGCTATACCCCAATACATACAACAAGATGTGGAAATATCCCAACAACATGAGGATACTACTACAACTCCACCTGCACCAGAATACAACAAAAAGAATTCCCTTGGACTTCCCCAGAAGGCTGCAAGAAAGAACTTGACCTCTACATTGAATGCTTCCACCACTGGGCCAGGACTGAGATAATCAACAAGGAACCACACTTAACATATAACCTCACAAAAACGAAACAGGATGCTATACACAGCCTCAGGAGCAATCCCAACATAGTGACCAAAGAAGCTGACAAGGGCGGTGCTGTGGTCATCATGGACAAATCAAGCCACACACAGCAAGCCCAAAGACAACTATCTAACACCTTTGGGTAGTGGGCGCCATATAAGTTGAATGAATGAATGAATTCTACTCATGGGAACACAGCCTCAAAAAAGGTTACTTCAAAGGGAAATTGTCAAACTTCCTGCAGAACACTGACTCTCAACAGAGCAGCAGCTGGAATGGGATGGGTCTTTGCCTATCCAGCTATGGCGGGAACAGCAGCAAAACATATGGTGAAGCTGTATGTTTTACTAAAGAAAGAGATAGCTGCCAAGTGCCCAGCCATCATATTTTGAGGCCAGCTCATAATTCTTCCACACTGCCTGGCACTGCACAAGAGATTTTCAGACTTCACCATCCACAAGTCTCCTGGAACTGCACCTAGTAGAATTCTGGGGGGTTCAACTCACCCCCCCCGCAAAAGTCATCTCAGGTGTTTGAAATAACATCCAACAATTGCTGATTAAACTATAAAAGATTCATTTCGAAGCTGCCAGGCTGTATGGCAATAGAAAACGTGGCTGGGCAGAGATAAGCTCTGTGGGAGCTGCAAAGTAGCAAGGACACTGCCATTTTCTGAGAGGGACCATGCATAGAGTATAATGAGCAGAGAGTCTTCAACATCCTCAGTGCATTGCAATTCCCGGAATGTTCAACCACCTTCTGCCATCATCCTACAGTTTTGCAGATCAGAAATGGAGCAATCTTTCCTCATTTTTTCAGCAGTGGTTTTAAGTTAGTTCAGACACCAGAATGGGCTTTTGAAGGGCCTAAAGCCTCCAAAAATCTCGTCTGAACTTCTAGGTGTTGCAGTAAGAATAAAAAAAAGCAAGTCCCATACAATTTGTGTAATAATTTGTAGCCTAGAAGAACGATGAGCTACCCCCCACCATCAAAGATGGTTTGCCATCTGGCAGCTGTCTTTTTCTTGCACAACCCTCATCGCCATGGCCGAGACAAAAAAACAACATGAAGATAGTGGTTGTGTAAAGATCAGAATATGAAACAACAATGGAATGGAGTAATTCCCGTATAATCAGCAGGGGCCAAAGTGTCATGGAGCCATAGGGACTGATGCTGGATGCTGTTTTGCATCAGGGGTCAAGGGCCAAACCTCTATTCTTGAAAGTAAGAAAGCAGACTGACTGTGTTGTCACCCCAGAATGTGGCTGGCTAAATAAGTTGCATTAAGGAACCTACAATCCTGGATGAACTTATACATGAGGCACATTGCCCTACTTGTGTAGGATTGTTGATTGTGCCAAATAACTACTGAGTTGTTGCATCTCAAATATACTTTTTAACTTTCTTCAGATGCTAACTGTGGCACCCACCCATATTCCTCAATCTATTTTGTCCCCCCAAAAGTAATCTAACTGCATCTGCAGAGATGATCTCAGCCTCTAAATCATCTACAGTGGCTGCTGTTCCATTTCCAATTGCTCCACATGGTTGGGAAATGTTCTTGGCTCCTATATGTGATATTTCTCTCTGATGAGGCCCCCATTATGCATTTTAAGGAGTTCTATGGGAGGAGGACTGCCAGACCTGCAGGCTTTTCTCATCTGGCCAAAAGAGTGAAGAGGCCCTTTGCTAACTACCATATACTGCTTTTTTCAGTGGCATCTCTGCAATATCATTTATGTTTTATATAGCAAGCAGTAAACTGGACCTGGCAATTCCATCTCTTATTAGATTGCCTGCATTTACTCAGGCCTGGGTTCTACTGTGTTCAAAGGGCCAAAGGAAATATGGTCCTCAGGTAGAAGCCCCATTTGCCTTCATGTATGTGGTGAAACTTTTGGAGACCGAGTGCCCAAACTGCGAGTCCTCAATTTTATAGTTCCTCATGTCACCCTGGTTTGAAATAGGCTCATAAGATGAACAATGGCCTGAATAGGCTCGTTAGGTGGACAATAGTCTCAATAAGTAGACATGGGCACGACCAGAAAAAAATGACGTTTCGAGTTTTCGTTTGTCGGAACGGTCCATTTCAGGTCGTTTCCGTTTGTCGCGAAATTTTTCAAAAATTTGTCGTTTCCGTTTGTCGTTTGTCGTTTGTCATTTCCACCGCGATTTAGCGCGATTTGACTTCCCAGAGCATAGGGGCATCCCGCAACCAGGGCCGGCGCTAGGTGTTAGGTGTTTTTGCGCCCTAGGCGGCGGGTGGGGAGGGTGGGTGGGCGAGTGGGCGGGCGGCGGCGCGGGCCGCAGGCGGGTGGCGGCGCGGGCAGATGGGCGAGTGGGCAGTTAGGATATCACTTACGATAGAGGTTCTGTTCTTGGCTTGCACCCGAAATGTGTGTGTGTGTGCAAGCAAATTGAAGTTGGGAAAATAGAAAATAAATGGTAGTATATAATATATATTTAAAATAAATCTACATCTCCCACTCCCAGTCGAACCTCCCCCTTTATCCAATATCAGAAAAAAATCCTCACAAACTGCCAGAGAAGAAATAAAGAATAAACTGCTATTCCCTTCAGCAGACAAAGCTGCAGGGAATCAAAGAAATTATTTTCTAAATTCAGTTCCCTCCCTCCCTGCCTAATTTAAATCCTATAGCCTCCAGCCTCCCTCCTCAATCTGGATCGGATCACACTAGCACCAGCAGCTAGCCCTCCTCCCTCAACCACATCCATACACCCGACTGCGATTTCTGGGAGGTGCCTCGGCTTTTTATGCCCTCCGAGACATCCAGAAGTGTCAGTCAAAAACCTGGCGATGCCATTGGTGGAATGGTTCAAACAATTTGCATGGTCCCATCCCATGCCCAGCCCAAATGGGCAGGTCTAAAAAAAAAAAAAAAAATAAAATAAAATAAAATAAAATCAATATGACGTTTTATTGCTATAAAAAACCCCACTGCCGCTACTATTAAAATTCAGGCATTTAAAATAAATAAATTTCACATGTTTCTGTGGTGATTTGGTGTGTTTTGTGACCACGATTTCAAAAGAAAAATTGCAGTCGCCATTTTGGATCCCCCCCCCCACCGCATGGCATGGCGAGACGACGAGGATGGCCCCCCCAGCCTGGTGCAAGCAGCCCAGAACAGGAGAAGAGGGGGGGAAGGCCGGGGACCCCCCAGAAACCACCCCTCTGGTAGGTGGCAAAGCCTCAGGCAGGCATATTTTCGCCTGCTTTTTTGGCCGGGAGTCGGGTTTTTTTTAAAAACTTTTAAAAACTTTTTCTGTGCTTCGCATTCCGCGATCGCCGTGATGCCACAAACGGAAACAGAAAACCCGACCAAATTTTTCTTTTTTCGGTTCGAGTTCAAGTTCTGACGGCTTAATTATCGTTACTGTTTCCGCTACGTAATGGAAACGATAACCGAAAACGGAAACGACAATTTCGCCGAGTCGTGCCCATGTCTATCAATAAGCCTTTAGGTCAGTGATGGCAAACCTTTTAGAGACCAAGTGCCCAAATTGCGATTCAAAACCCACTAATTTTTCACAAAATACCGCTACAGCAATTTAACCTGATTAGAAGTGGCTGTGAAGGGGTGATCTCGGGTGCCCACAGAAAGGGCTCCGAGTGCCACCTTAGGCACTCATTCCATAGGTTCGCCAACACTGCCCTATAAGATGGGCAGTCTGCTGACACTGGCCTGCTAATCAAATGAGACCCCCAATGGTTGAGCTAGTATGGCTTCCTAATGGTACTCATCTGGTGGTATTGTTATGAAATTTAATTTATACAAGTGATGTCTGATTTGGGGAGGGGTTAAGTGCTTCTAAACCTAGGGTTGAGGAAAGGTGCTGCTCTGCAAGAAGTGCTGTTCACCAGCAGGCACATGACAATGAGGAAAGGAAGAAGTTCCCAGTTGGGTCGATAGCACCCAGTGGTTTCATCAGACGACAGGAACAACTCTTCTCAGCTGTTGGGGGAGGCCTCTCTTTCATGCTCCTGCTATTAGTGCAGGTACGGCCACCTACTGCCAACGCTTAATTTCCTGCCTTTCCGTTCACAAATTTCACTTTTACCTTCACCTTCCTGTTTCTCTCTTTAACCTTCTTCCTCTCCCATAATGCTGCTTCAGCAATGGTCAAAGACAGACTTCCTTTCCCCTTGGTAGACTATCTCTCTTTATATTGTGGAGTTGCGTTAAAATTTTGGCTCTCTAGATGTTTTGGACCACAACTCCCACAGTCCTTTGCCATTAGACATACAGGCTTCGAATTCTGGGAATTGTGGTCCAAACATCAGGAGGGCTGAAGTTTGGACATGCCTGGATTAGACAGAAGACTGCATGTCTCTGGTCTGCTTCTCTGATCTTGCTTCCTGGTTAAGGGGTTCTGATTGGCTGGCCAGGTTGTGATCCTTCATTCATATCTGAGGGGTCCCAGGTAGCCCCATGGTGCAGAGGAGCCCCATGGCGCAGTGGTGAAATTCCTGTACTCCAGCTAAAACTGTGCTCACGACCTGGGGTTCAATCCCAGGTAGCAGACTCATGGTTGACTCAGCCTTCCATCCTTCCTAGGTCAGTAAAATGAGTACCCAGCTTGCTGGGGGGGGGCAAAGTGTAGCTTGCATTACTGTAATTAAAAACTGTAAACTGCCCAGAGACTGCTTGAAGTGGTATGGGGCAGTATATAAGCAGAACACTTTTTGCTTTGATGCTATGTGGAGATTGCCAAGATCACGACAGCTTCCTTTGCCATTGCCCACTTTCTGCAGGGTACAAACCAAGACTTACAGTAAGGGGACCCACAGCTTTCTAAGTGTTTAGACAGGAAACAAATTATTTCTTCAATGTTTTAATTTGCCTTAATCCAGAGGTGTCCAAACGTTTTGCAAGGAGGACCAGATTTGGTGAGGTGAAAATGTGTTGGGGCCGACCATTCAGCCTGAAGGGGGGAGAAAGGGCGTGGTCCGTGCACATCTGCATCAGCTGCAAATGCTCGGGTTTCAAGGTGCCCAAGGGCCCAGCAGCTGTTGGAGGGCCCAGGAATTGGCCCATGCACAGCCAAGATGCACCACTGTTCGCATATGCTGCCCTCCCTCGCAATGGGCTGGGGAAGACGCTGCAGCAACGGGAGCCAGGAGCGGGTAGGCAGGCCGGATGGCTGAGAGGATGGGCGGAGGCAGGGAGGACAGGCAAACTATAAAACTGCAAGCTGATGTCTCTAGCCAGCACAGGGAAGGGCTGGCTGGTGGGGTTGAGTGATAGGCTGAGCCAGCAGGGAGAAGAGGCTGAGGGCCATTCAAAATGTTAAATCGGGCCACATTTGGCTCCTGGGCCAGACTTTGGGCATGCCTGCCTTAATCATACAAATATTTGAATGTCCCTGAGCTGGTTCTATATTATTTATTTATTTATTTATTTATTTATTTAGCTTGTATGGTGCCCACTACCCAAAGGTCTCTGGGCAGCTCACAATCAAAATAGACAATTAAAACATCAAAATGACAACAAAATTACAAAAATAAAAACATGTAAATACAATAAATACAATACATTAAAAACACAACACTAACATTGCCACCAGGACCCACAATCATCAGAAAGAACTTCTGGAACAGGAAAGTTTTTACCTGGCGGCAAAATGTTATCAACGTCGTCACCAGGCGGGTCTCTCTTGGGAGGGCATTCCATAGTCTGGGGGCAGTTGCTGAAAAGGCCCTATACCTGCAAGCCATCCCTTTCACCTTATTGAGGTATGGCTCTTTCAGGAGGGCTCCCTGACTAAATCTTAACTGCCAGGTAGGTTCATATGGAAGGAGGCGGTCCTTCAGGTATCTAGGTCCTAAGACATTTAGGGATTTATATGTCAAAACAAGCACTTTGAATTGGGCTCGGTCAGCAACTGGTAACCAATGAAGGTTATACAGAATCAGCGTGATATGTTCCTTGGCGGCCCTACCACTCAACAGCCACGCAGCACGATTCTGAACCAGTTGCAATCGCCGGACCATCTTCAAAGGGAGCCCCATGTAAAGTGCATTGCAGTAATCAATATGGGATGTTACCAGTGCATGCATAACTGTCATGAGGCTCCATTTGTCCAGGTAGGGGTGCAGCTGATATATTCCACAGCTGGAGAAAGGCACCCTTGGCCACTGAGTCCACCTCGGCTTCCAGAGTTAGACCGGGGTCCAGGGGCACCCCCAAGCTATGGACCCTGTCCCTTAGGGGGAGTGCAACCCTGTCTAGGACACGGGAGTGACCCTCTAACCTGTCCAACGAAGCACCCACTAACAGGACTTCCATCTTGTCTGGATTGAGTTTCAATTTATTAATCCTCATCCAGTCCATTATCTGTTCCAGACATGAGTTCAAAACAGAAACCGCCTCACCTGGATTGGTGGAAAATGAGAGGTAGAGCTGAGTATCATCAGCATATTGCTGACTCCTCAGCCCAAACCTCCTGATGACCTCTCCCAGAGGTTCCATGTAGATGATAAACAGCATGGGAGATAGTATTGAGCCCTATGGAACCCCATGACGTAAACGCCATGGGGCAGAGCTACTATCCCCCAGCACCACCTTCTGGACACGGTCAGCCAGGAAGGAGCAGAACTACTGCAAGACAGTGCCTCCAACTCCCAACCTGGCCATCCTATCCAGAAGGACACCATGGTCAATGGTGTCGAAAGCTGCCGAGAGGTCCAGGAGTATCAACAGGGTCACATTCCCCCTGTCTCTCTCTCGGCAAAGGTCATCGTACAGGGCGACCAAGGCAGTCTCTGTACCAAAACCCGGCCTGAAACCAGATTGAAATGGATCCAGAAAATCCCTTTCATCCAGCAGTGCCTGGAGTTGCCCGGCCACCACCCGCTCCAACACCTTGCCCAAATAAGGGAGGTTCACTACTGGATGGTAGTTAACCACCAGCCCTGGGTCCAGGTTAGGTTTTTTTAGGGGTGATCTAATTACTGCCTCTTTTAAGGCAGCAGGGACCACTCCCCCTCTTAAAGAGGCATTTACAGCTTCCTGGACCCAGGTGCGAGCCCCCCTGGCAGATCTTTCAATTAGCCAAGAAGGGCAAGGGTCGAACAGAGTGGTGGTAGAATGGACAGATCCAAGCACCCTGTCCACATCCTTGGGTCTCAACAATTGAAACTCATCCAATAACACTGGACCTAAGCATGGCACACTGGACACAGCCCTTGATTCTGTACCAAAAGTGGAATCCAGTTCACTGCGAATCTGAGCAATTTCCCCCTCAAAGTGGACAGCAAACTCATCACTGCATGCTGCCAAATGGTCCAGGGCTTCCACCATATCTCCCGGCTGAAGAAGTTCCTGGACCACCTGAAACAGCTCCACTGGATGGCACTCTGAGGAAGCAATACGGTTGGCGAAATACTGTATTGCCTTTTCGCCAACTGTATAGTCACGGAATAGTATGTAGTGCATAGTTTACAATCCCTACTCAAAAGCAAATTCAGTTGAACCCAATGGATGTACTCCACTTGCTTGGGAGTAATCCCATTGATATTGTTGTGTAGATAAGGAGAGTCCTCAGTTGTCCATTGTATTTGTTCTTTTAAAATGGTAAAATTTTAGTCAGAGCTTAAATCCTATTGTCCTTAACAGGAACTACATGTAACTAACTGAATGATGTGAGCCAAGTTTATTTTCAAGTAAGCAGGTTTATGAATGATACTGAACTTTTTGGAAACATGACTTTGACTGGCATTTCTGGGAACATCTACCTTTTTCTTTCTCTCTTTTCTTGATAACTAGAAATAGTTTTTAAGAATGGGAGAGGGATGGGAAATTATATAAGCATTTGTTGGGGAAGCAGTTGGTTTTGATGGTTGGCGGTCATTGTAAGTAAAGATGTCATGAAATGATTGGAAAGGTATGCTGAGAATAAGTTGAAAGGAGGGAAATCTTTTCAGATGGTAGCCTCTTAACTGGTATGGCCTAGAAATAGACCTCTCCTACGGGGTTTTGTCCTATTTAGCAGTAGCCTTTTCTTTAAAGGACAATGGCAACCACAGCAAAGAGGAAGTGACAAGCAAATGGGACAATATACACTTTGATTGTCTATCTTCTGTAAAAGTTTCATTGTGGTTAATGTTTAGCACTTCCATATTTGCCAGGTGAAGCCAGAAGAAATTCTAACCAGATTTTGTAAAATTATTGCCCAGTTTGACATACTAGAGATGGATGTTGCTTGTCTCTATCACCACCACCACCAACACCCTCCTTAACTTAGAAAGGACCCTGTGGATCAGAGTCCACTCCATGTCAAGAAGGCCCAGCAGGGAACTGCACTTCCGACCTCTGGCTTTAAAGGCAGATGCCTAAACCCTTGAATTTTTCTGGTGTTGATTCTGATAGTGTTGGTCGCTCTAACCTGACATATTTCAGAACATCCCCAAAACAGCATTTTAGGATTGAGCCAGAAGTTCAAGTATTTGGGAACAAGTTCAAAATACTTGGTGCCTGGTGAGTCGTGACACAATGTTTTTGTGGGACTGCTATTTCCTTAATGGCAATGGCTGTACAGCTAATCCATTTTCCCCATTTCCTTTCAAGTAAAAAGAAATAAATTTGCTATAAGAACTGCTCTGGGGTGTGTGTGTGTAGAGGGGTAAGATTGGAGGGGTATGGCCAGTTAGATCCTTGGAAAAAGAAATGCTGTAGTCTGAAGATGAAGTGAAGTGATTTTTTGAATTTTAGGAATATATAGCAGAGTGGGCAAGGGAAAGAAAAGTAGGTGAGTGAAAGCATAGATATGTTAGGTAACCCCAGAACTTGGAAACCACACATTTAAATACCCATACAACACAGTGACCCCAACATATTTTCCAAAAGGTAGACCTGAGGTTCCCAAACTTTTTCACCCTGTAGACCACTTGCCATTTTTGTTGTTTTCTATACCCCCCTTGAATGCCTAATACTGAATTTTCCTAAACTTTGGGCATTTATACACGACCCCTAAGCTCCGCTGCAAATGGCTCCCAGCTCCGGAGCTTAAAAATGTTTCCCCACCAGCTCCGGAGCTAACAGAAAATTAAGTGCGACCATGCCCACTTTAGCGCATCCCAGCACACTTTTCTTGTACCTGCTCTGGGACAGTGAAAATTTTGATGCAGAGAGTGCCCGCTCTTCTCGCTTCTTTTTGTTGGTTTCCCCCCTCCCGCCCCTTTAAGAGGAACCAGGAAGTAACCGGCGCTTGGAGCAACTTCCACCAGCACCGGAGGTAAGGCTTTATTCTTTTGTCCCCTTTTAAGCCTTTTTTTCCTCCCTCCCCTCACACAGACAGAAGCAAGGAAGTGCGGAGTGGTGGGGAGGAAGGAAGAGCGACAAACCCTCAAGATCTCTGGTCTGAATTTAAGGGACCAGCGGATCTTAGGGGTCGTGTAAAAAGGCCCTTATTAACTTAAAATGTGTTTTTGATAGCTGACACAGTGCTACTCACTTTGATAGGGGCTTTTGTAGCATGGCCAATTGTAAAAAAAGAAAAACATGTACAATTTTCATTCATACCTTTATCAAAAAGAAAGAAAATGCAAGTAAATATTTGGATTTACTTATTCTTATATAAAATTAATACACAAATAACGTTGTTAATAGGAGGGATGAGCCTGGTGCTCTGATAGCAATTGTTCAATATTTGGCTTCAAATTAGTGAGGTATCATCTTAAATCCCTACGTTCAGTGATTTGCAATAGATTTCTTTTTTTTTCCATAAGAAGATTGGCAACCATATTAAACCTCCCTTTCCACAGGGTATGAAGATGGAAAAGCTATCAAAAACTTTCTTGCCATAGTCCATAATGCAGGATAAGCAACAGGTATATCTTTCTGAAGCCAGAACTGCTGATACCCCATTCTGAACTGCACCTTAAGTTGTTAGTTCTTATTCCAATCAGTTCTTCTTATAATGCGACATCTGATTCTCCAATGTCACCATATGGATTGATAATCCACTGTGGTATTTCCATAGTCAAAATATCCTCAAACCTGGTTTTAAAGTCTGTATGAAGGACACTTAAATTTTGAAAGTAGACCAAAACGTCATCATCCTGGACATTTGTCAATGAAAACTTGGGGAACAGGGAAAATTCACACCGCCCAATGTTTTGCTTCATTAGATTAATTCTGGCAAGAAAAGCTGCAATGGTGGACTTTGTATTTTATTAAATTCAGACTGGCACCTTGTAATTGCAAGTTAACCTCATTAAATTTAGTAAACAAATCTGTTAAATAAGCAATGTCTGGTTTACATTTGATTAAATTTTCTTTCAAAATGAGACCTTTAGCATCCAAAAACTCTAAAACTGTCTCAAAATGGGGAAAAAATCATGTCAAACACAAGATTTTCATAGACCTCCTGCAAGCTGAAAAAGGCCCCTGGGAACCACTGGGCTAGTTGCTAGATTTAATGACTGCTAAATCGCTTTGCTTGTAGACTGCAATGACAAGGTGACATTTAAAGCCAACCTTAACTGAGCTCAAACTGCCCTGAATTCCACCCCTCCCCCAGTTTTCAATTATGAGATTCCCATCTCTTTTACTGAAGATCTCCCTGGCCATTTCTTGTTCATGCACTCCAAAACAAACAAAACAGCACACACAAAAACAAAACAAGAAAAGGGTGAAGACAAAACAGCTGTACAGCTGGAATCAAAACAAAATAACAGCTGCACCAGTGCATTTTCCTTCCCCCATCCCCAGGTATGTTTCTAGATGAAAATAGTTTTCTCTCAAAACACACTGGAAATGAAAAGGAAGAAAGGAAGAAATATTTTGGAGATGACACTGTGGCAGCCCTTCTGGTTTACACACAAAGCACTCCCCAGGGGATGAATGTTCCTTTTTCACCAACATTCTCAAGTTCCTTGCTCCTTTTGCTAAGACACGAGCCCTCTCCACCTGTTCTGTTGCTCTTCCTGACATTTTGTAGCATCTTCCCATTCTCTACTTTACTGCTTACACATTAGGTGTATAAAGTCTTGCAGACCTCCACATGTAGACCCCAACATCACTGAACATCACCTCAACTGAAATCCAGCTGTAAGTCATCACTAAAGTAGGCCCATTGAATCAATGAGGATTTGGTGCATCAACATCTGTGTATGTTTCATTGATTTCAGTGGCCTATTGTAGCAGGAGTGTACTGTTGGACTTCAGCCATAGAGTTGAAACATTCTGATTTTTGTCAATCTGTATGTCCATGTTAAAACATGAAAGAGGGTGTCAGATGGCTCTAGAGATAGGGTCGGCCCCTTGGTTGAATACAACCTCCTTCATGCCTATAATAGATTTGATTAGAGATGGGCACAACCAGAATTTTTTTTTTCGAGTTGTCGTTTTTCAGGACGGGTCCGTTTCGGGTCGTTTCCGTTTTTCGCGAAATTTTTCAAAAATTTGTCATTTCGTCGTGTCGTTTGTCGTTTGTCGTTACCACCGCGATTTAGCGTGACTTGACTTCCCAGAGCATGGGGTTAGGGGGTAAGGGCTAGGCTTAGGGTAACGGTTAAGGTTAGGGTGGGTTAGTAGGCTGTACCTATGGGTGCCTCTGGCCCACTAAGAACACAGTGTACTGGCGTATGGGTTAGGGTTAGGGTTAGGATTAGGATTAGGGTTGGTGGGCTTTTTATGCCCTCTCTGGCACATCCAGAAGTCTCAGCAAAACCTGGCCATGCGATTGGTGGAATGGCTCCAAAAATTTGCATGGTCCCATCCCATGGCCAGCCCATCATTGCGCGTGCGCAGGTGTGAAAAAATAAAATAAAATAAAATAAAATCAATGGAGACGTTTTATTGCAAGAAAAACCCACTGCTGCTACTGTAAAAATTCAAGCATTTAAAATAGCTAATTTTCGCATGTTTCTGTGGTGCTTTGGTGGGTTTTTGGACCACAATTTCAAAAAAAATATTGCGGTCGCCATTTTGGATCCCCCCGCACTGCATGGCAAATGGAGACGCCGAGGATGCCCCCTCCCAGCCCGGTACCAGCAGCCCAGGACAGGAGGGGGGGAAGGCTGGAGTGGGGACTCCCCCCAGAAACCAGGACCCCCCGGGAATCGGGGGTTTTTTATTTCTAAAACTTTTTTTCTGTGCCACTTGGCATCGCACGATCGCTGCGATGCCAGGAACGACAATGACAAATCAGACCCAATTTTTCTTTTGTCGGTTCGAGTTCGAGTTCTGGGGGAGTAATTGTCGTTACCGTTTCCGTTGCGTAACGGAAACGAGTAACGGAAACGGAAACGAGAATTTTGCCAAGTCGTGCCCATGTCTAGATTTGATTGCTTTAAAAAATCTCTCCAGTTTATGAATGTTGGATATTGTGCTTTTGCATCCACAATTCAAAAAGCTAGGAAGTGGCCCAGTGTTCCACAATATCATGCCTCTGTTGCCCACAGGAAAAAGGATGCCAAGCGAAGTTTGAATGTTGACAACACTAATAGCAGCAGTCAAGATGGTCTACATGGTGTACATTTCTGCTCACTTCTACTCATAAAAGGACACCACTCAAGGGAAAATCTCAAAAGCCAATTCCCTGTTTCATCAATTAACCACTTCTCACCCAAACACAAATCAATTGTCTGGGCTATTTTTTAACAAGTGTGAATAGTAGTGAACAGAAAAGGGCATCCTGTGGACTATGTTTGTGTATTCCAACATTTCTATCCACACAGCAACCAAATAGTTGGCTTTGGGGGCCCACAAGCTGGGCCTGAATGCAACTACATCTTCCACCTTGCATTTCCCTGCAATAAATCCAAACAGACACATTGGTTCTGATGCTGAGTTGATACATGCCCATCTTAACTATAAACCATTGTGGTCTTAACCTCTACTCTTATCTTCACTGGATCTCTACCTACTTGACAATTGTGGGGCTCAATTCAGAGAAAACAAGAGGGCTCCCTCTGCTCTTCTGCTTTCAGTGTCATTGCATAGATAGCCACTGCCAGTGCAGACTTTCAACGGCAGCAGTGAGAAGCAATCTGGACATCTGAGAAGCAACCACTGTTAAAACTCACTCATTGCATATCTTTTATGGAAGAATATGTCAGGTGTTTGATTGGAGAATGGGTTTTCACATAGGGATGAAGTGCACTGACTGCCATCACACTACCCCTCTTCGGTCATTACACCTGAAAATGCAGAGAGCTGTAATGGATTTTAGAAGTAGAGAAGCCTTTCTGTAGGCCAACAGTAAATAGTGCCCATATGAAGGTGCAATTTAGCTTCAGTGGAAATGCTTATCTCAGTGCATATGTAAACATTGGCCAAAGACACATTCCAGCCAGAAGCAAGTGAAACTTGTTTGGTCCAAGAAGCTACATGTGACTTTCCCAGGCTGTAAGCAGTCTGTGTGTGAGAGAAGGCAGGACTTTTTTTAATGGATTTTATACCTGTAACACGGGCTAAGGGACTAGTGCTTAACAATGTAGTTTAGAAATTAGATCATGAGGCTTTTGCCTCAAGGCTAAGTTTAGGGAAGGACTGATAGTTTTTGTTTTTCAGTAAGAGTTATATTCCCGTGTAATTCCTATTAGCCAAATAAATGTCTTTATTTTTTTAATAATTTTTATTATACATAAAAAATACAAAATAACAATGATAAACAATTATATTAAAAAAACAGTAATAGACAATCATAAACAATACAAAGTGCCCCCACCCCCAAGAAACCGTCCAGTATTCTTGCATCTTCTCTTTCTTCTTCATCTTTTTTTTTTTTTTTTTTTCGAATAGGCTTCTTAAGGTCCTTTACGCCAGAACTGTGTTGGATTATAAATTGGTTGTATCCCTTTCCCTTTTAATAGTACATGATCTATGAATTTCCCCCAAACATCATAGAAGATATCTTTTTTCATTTCACCTTGCAAAACTTTTATATTACAAGATAATTTATCATTTAGTGCTATGTCCCACACTTCCTTATACCATTCAGCAATTTTAAGGTCTGTTTTCAGTTTCCAGTTCCTAGCAATAATCAGTCTAGCTCTTGTCATAAGATTTGCTATTAATTCTTTAGTTTTCACATCATATTCATTGATAGATGGTAATGATAACAAAGCAATTTCAGGTACACATTTAATATCAGTTTGTAGTATTTCTCTTATCTCCTCAATAATCTCATGCCAAAACTTTTGAACTATTTCACATTCCCACCACAGATGAAAATAAGTACCTATCTTTTTTTCGCATTTCCAGCAGAGCTTAGAATATTTTGGATTCATTCTATTCACTCCGACTGGAGTCATATACCATCTTAAAACTAGTTTGAAGTAGTTTTCTTTTATTCTGACTGATAATGACCGTAAGATCCTCAAATTCCAAATTCTTTTCCATTCATCATTATTTATTTATTTCTCTATATCCCTCTATGTCTTTATATTTTATTTCATGCCTTTGAAGTTATTTTGGGGCTCTCAGCAATAGAAAGGTTGGAGAAGATATTCGTTTGATCTAATTACGGACCGACATGTGTTTTTTTTTTTTTAAAGTCTTTTGTCTCCTGCAATGGATCAGCTGCAGTTGTTTTGCATAGGAGAGCTGATGAGGCCGTAAATTAACCCGATACCAGAGGCTGAGGCCTTGGAGCTAAATGGGAGGTAGGGGTGGAAGACGGTATATAAGCCTCACCCCCAAATCCCTTCCATACTCCAAAAGGCACACTCAGATCTTGAAAGCGTTCCCAGTCCTGGGAGCCTGGCAAGCATTTTCAGCCAAACAGACCTAGAGGCTTTGTTTCAGATCAACATCTTGTTTATGCAAAGTTCTGAATGACTTCCAGGTGGGGTAGGGATGTGTGAGGCTGACTTTGTGTGTCTCCAGATCCCCATCACCCATTCACTCCTCTCCATAGTTTCAGAAGTAATGCTGGAATTTCTGCAGAACTGGGTTTGAGTCACAGCCCACATAAAAGAACATTTCAGGTTTGCCAGAGGAGACTGTTTGAAGGTGGCCTTTCATTGGAGGAGTGTTCAATCCATGTACAGTTAAAGAACAAAGGACCATGAGAAGGAAAAACAGGGCCCTTTGAACTGCTCCTTCTAGAGTGAGTCCTAAGCAGCAGCTTTATCATGCATGTAAGTCAACTGTTGATTGTATTCCACCTCTGGTGAAATTAATTGCTGGGGAACACGTGAGGTGGATAGTGTTTCTATTGTAATCACAACAGTTGTTTCCACATTGGCACCTCTGCTCATGAACATGCACAAATTATATGTCAATCACCATCTTGAGTTTGCTGATGGATAAAAACAACCCTATTTAAGGCATTATGGAGATGGCAACAAGTTTTGAAGGAAAAATCAGATTCATGTATTTATTATTGGCATCCGTGCTATAAAGAAGCATTTCTGGAGTGTCAGATGTATATCATTTCACGGGTTTCTCGCAACCTGCACTGTTCATCTCAACTCATCTAAGATTCAAATATTATTATTTTAAAATGGCTTTATTTATTTATTTATTTATTTATTTATTTATTTATTTATTTATTTATTTATTTATTTAAAAATAGATCTTCCATTATTCCGGTGTTATTCTTTCCAGTATTCATTTTTGGCCTTATATGGTACCAAGTACATTTTCCCTACCAAGGTTGTTACAGGATTGTCCTTCTGGCTTACATAGAGGCTGTGATTAATCCAAAGAGCTGTTCAGTACTTAGGACTGGTGGGCTGTCAGTGGGAAGACTGATGTATACTTCAATCAGACTCAAAGTGGGCAGTGTGTCTGTGGCTCAGAAATAGGAGGTGGGTGACTGTGAGAGCCTGACTGATGGGAGTGAGTAAACTGTGTTCCCTAAACACCCGAGCACCCAGTTGCTTATGCTGACTCATGCCTTGAATGAGAATGCTGGCAAGAGACACAACAGCTTTCGTTCTGTTGCTTAGAGATAGCAACCTATTAAAACTGTACAAGAATTTGTTTTTGTTGTTTTAAATAATCTTCTCATGTCCAACAGAAATATTAGTCATCGTGGTATACTGAATATCTGCATAAATTGTGTTAGTTTAATTAGCATTTATATCAGGAACATCTCGCTTCACGCCTTGTTGCTGAAAATACTAAACTGCATCATGAAATTTAATTTTTTTTTTTTTTGCTAAATAGGATACCAGCCTTTGCTGCCCTCCCCACACTACAGGTTAAAAATAAATCCATTAAAATTGTATCCACAGATGAGTGATCCAGTCCTGCACTGAGAAAAACTAGAAATTACAAACTATGTCAATTGTTCCAATCTGTTTCATTTCTCTTCCTTCACGAGACAGCAAAGACATTTTCTCCAAGTATCATTTCTCTCCCACATGTGCAGTGCAGTAAACATGGGTTTGGGGGGAAATCGATTTTGTCTCGCAAAGAATTTTACCATTTTTTCAAGTTGCCTGACTTATCTGAAACACTGATGAAATGTTGACTATTTTGTGATGCAGCCCAAGCCATATTTACTCAGATGGCCTACCATGTTCACATACTCTCACCACAGACCAAATAACGATACAGTATAGTCTTATGCAGATCTTCATCTGGTCATGGTGACACATGCCCTAGTTACCTCTCTATTGAATTACTGCAACACTCTTTAGAAGGGGCTGCCTTTGCAAAGTGTGTGTATATTTCAGAGTTCCAAAATGCAACCAGACTGCTGATTCGGGTTGATTGTAGAGACCACATAACTCACTTTTTAACAGCAGCTCCACTGGCTGCTGATCCATTTCCAGGCAGAATTCAAAGTGCTGGTTTTAACTTACAAAACCCTAAATGGCTTGGGTCCAAGCTATCTAAAAGACCACATATTCCTCTATGAGCCTGCCTGGGCTTTAAGATCACCAGGGAAGGCCTTTATCTCGGTCTCACCACTCTTACAGGTACACTTGGTGGAGATAGATGAGAAAGGTGACATCTTGATTGTTTTTATTGAATCTTAGTGCTCTGGTGTGTTATATTTTAAATTTAAGTTATATTGTTTTCATCCCTTTATTATTTGATGTTTATTGCACTACTTGATGCTACTGATAGGCAATCTGTGTCCCTGCAACAACTAGGCTACCAAAAAAAGGTCAAAAGCTGTCAGTTGATTCTGTGATTCAACTCCACTGTAAGTTCCCTTGAGTCAAATGGACCTCCTCTAACCACAACTTATTTTAACATAGGAAGTTGCAGATTGAGTAGGCCCATTTGAATCAAGGGGATTTATGGAGGGTTGACTCATTAAATCTCTATCTGGAAGTTGAGTCATGGCAAGTGGACTTCTTTTTCTTGAGAGAAAGAAACATTTCATTGCTCATCCAAACAGCTTCATCAGTCTGAAGAAAGCTATTTGCAAGTCCTCCATCTTATAGTCCACTTTGACCTCTTGTCACCCTGGTTTGAAATAGGCTCATAAGATAAGATGAACAATGGCTTGAATAGGCTTGTTAGGTAGACAACAGTCAATAGCCTTAAGGTGAACAATGGCCTAAGGTGCTGAAACCCATTAAGTATGGGTTGTTAGCTATGGCCTTGGTGGTGAACGCTTTTTGATTTGTCTGGGTATTGCTGAAAGAACAGCCTAATAAGTAGCAGATAGATGCTCATGTGAATGCTTCCCTGGCCCCTCTCTCAAACCACCTATCTTCTCTGTTTAATATGTGTACATCCTCATCTTTGAATGAGTGCCCTTTGTCCTTCAAGTGGAGGCGTACTGCTGATTCAAAGTGGAGTCTTTCAAGTGGAGACTTGAAGGGCAAAGGGCACTCATTCAAGGATGAGGATGTACACATATTAGACAGAGAAGATAGGTGGTTTGAGAGAGGGGCCAGGGAAGCCATTCATGTGAGCATTGAAATCCCCTCTCTCAACAGAGGTGGGAGGCTCAGGCACAGTCTATCTGCTACTTATCAAGCAGTGATTTCAACAATCAGTAGACAAATAAAAATACTTCATACTTCCATCACCAAGACCATAGTTAACAGTCCATTCTTTATGGGTTTCAGCACCTTTGGCTATTGTTCACCTAATGGCCTATTGAGATTATTGTCCACTTAATGAGCCTATTCAGGCCATTGTTCATCTTATGAGCCTATTTCAGACCAGGGTGACAAGAGGTCAAAGTGAACTATAAAATGGAGGGCTCACAACTAGCTTTCCTCAGACTCACTAAGCTGTTTGGATGAGCAGCGAAACGTTTCTATCTCTCAAGAAAAAAAGTCCAGTTGCCATGACTCAGCTTTCAGACCCATATCTTGATGATTCATGCCCAGTCATCCCTCTCTATTTTGCCAGGCTAATGCCCATGCTGACAGAAGGTTTCTGGGAATTATGGTCCAAAAAGTAATTTCTAGCTCAGCTTAGTTGTTTTTTCCTGTTCTTGTTGCCTGAACCTTTTAATTGCTGCTGTTATAAAACAAGCTTCTGAGAATTACAAGGTTCTTTTATGAATATGAACTCAAATTATGATTATTGAAAAACAGTCAAAAGGAGAAAGGGGAAGTTCGGAGAAGGACTTTTCCCCTCTCTGAGACAAAATGTGTGCCATTAAAAAATCTGATAGAAAAAGACTGCAGTATGTCTAATATGATGCTTTTATATTGACATTTCCATGCAATCAGTGGCAACCTTTAGAGAGAACCTTTCTGCCTGGAAAACCTGGGATATGATTTATTATTCTCCGAAAATTGTTATGGAGGCCACACAAAACACTGCATGACCGACATGCAAGAAAGAGGAAACACGTCATTCCAATAATGCCCCATGTAGGAGTAAATGTAGATCCATTGACAGTTAATTTAGCAATGCATCGCACTGTCCATTTTGGAAGGGACTCAAATTTTAACTGCTTTCACAGAGTAGAGGGAATAATCCATGTGAAATTAGCTTTCATCCACACCATTCAGTGCAACATGGATCAATGTCAGATTGATTAAAACACATTAGGGACCCATGTTATATCCCACAGACAAGAATATTGATTGAGCATGTGGTCACAGAAAGTGCCTCCAACAACCAGACCAAAGGTCTGTCTGTCTGGTGGGTGTTTAGCCACATAGCATTCTGTGTTCTCAGCAAAGACCTACCAGAGATTAACTCTGACCGGCATAGTTGCATTTGACTGCCAAAGAGGAAATATTTCTAAAATGAGGGGTCTGATTAAAAGGGCATAGAGAGGGAAAGTCAAGAGGCCAACATTTCTCCTCACAATGTTTGGTAATTCCAGTAAGCTGAAATGGCAATTGTGGAATATCCTTGGAGTGTACACATCAGGAAAGATGCCATACAGTCTGAAAGGTCACCAGTATGATTAATGCATATTTCCAAGGAAACTACGGGGGGGGGGAGAGGTTTACATCCTTCAGAATCAGTGGCTTAGGTATCTGAGGTTGAGAATTCAGTTCCCCACTGCACCTCCTTGAGAGGGCTTGGACTCAATGAGCATATTGGTCACAACATAAAGACTAGATATTTAAAAATTGAGTTAAGACTTCAGAAGTAGAACTGAGTAGATTGCCAGCCTACTGAATAGAGTAACCCCCCCGCCGATCGCGGGGGTTAGGGACCCACCCCACCCGCGATCCACAAAAACCCGTGATATGCGGAAGCGGGTGGGGGGCCTGGGGGCGGGTGGGGGGGCGATCCCACGCCTTTCCTCAAAGCCTCGGAGGAGCGTGGGGGGCTGGCACGGAGTGATCCAATTGCCCCCCACCGCCCCCCACGTGGCTCCAAGGCCTTTCGGAGGTGCCCGGGAGGGTTGCAGAGAGGGACGCCGTCCGTCCCCGCAGCCCTTCCGTGCGGCTCCGAGTAACAATGACTCATAAAATGGAAGGAATTGATTTTCCTATCCTCTAGTCAGCATTGTCTCCCCCCACCCCATTTGTCTCTTATATTTGAAACATTTGCCAAATGCCAGAATAAAAAGCAGGGCTATTGCCATGGCAGCAGCATGTTGAATATTATTTTGATTTTTTTTCCCAGGATGGCTTTAACATAAAGCCATTAATGGGTGCACCAGAGCCTCCTTAACATCTTTAGAATGGCCCTGTGCAATTACCTGCTTCAAATGCATGGTATTTCTGAATGGTACTTTTCACGTAATCTGCCTGGTAGTTCATCTCTATGGAGCACTGGCATGTAATTGTTGATAACTGGGCAGCCTGTACAAGGCTTTCCCTTGACCTGTACGTTGACCAAAATGATGAAAGGCTAAATCAGATAATTTACCTATGACACAGCTAACATTTAGGGGTAATAAAAACTAGCAATGTAAACAATTGCAAGCGACCCTCAAAATACGACCCTTGTCATATGGCTCCATTTGGTCTGTGGGACATGAAAAGTAACTAAAATCAGTCATTCTTGGAAGGTCAGAAGAAGAAATGCCTTTCAACTTTGCATTTCCTTTGGATCCTCGTGGGCTGTTTAGGAAGGGAGCGATAACAAGGAGTTCAAGAAGCATTTTGATTTTTCAAACTTGCATATTTCAATCTCTTTCTTCGGTTTTACTAAACGCAATGTGTTGCTATCGTAGGTTGCATCCACTGAAGAAGTGGAGCAGGCAGATGTGGCCTGCACTAATGCAAGCGAGGCAGAAGTGGCCTTACTATTAGGCAAATGCTGGGGGCATGCAGGAGAAGAAGTTGTTGGAAAACAAAACATGTGGTGATGCATAGTATAGACTGCATCCCATAAACAAGCCTGATGCTCTCGAGTGCAGTAGAGGACACAATGAGTCTTAAAGTAAGACTTAAGTGACAATTGGGTTGACTTCTGTACATGGAATAGAGGAGATAGCATTTTGCTTTTTCTGTAACAGCAAATATTTTGGGCCTGCTCTGACTGGAGATTCATTTTTGGCCCCCAGAGTATGTTAGGTACCACACTTCCTATTGCTCAGTGTGGCAGACAATTCAAAGAGTACAATAAGTTTATCCTCGAAAATTAATGAATCATCAATTCGAGATGCAAAACTTTGTGTGGCCTGCACTGATTCTGTGGTTGGCAAGCTCCAATTACTTTATTAAAAATGTTCAAAGGACTTTTCCAGATGAAGCAATCATTTTCCTTAAGGTGCCTGTTTTACACTGATATTATTGATATTTTCTTCGTTATCCATATGTTCTCTTACAGTCTTAATACAATGCCCTTTCCCATGACTTTCCCTTTCATCCATCTTGAAAGCATACTTATAGGGTTGCTTTGCAGCAAAGCTTGCTGGGTAGCCAGTGAGATAGGCATCTAGCTACTGAGCAAAACATCGGAAGTTCAATTTCCCCATTGTGCTTCCCAGGACAAGAGCAAACCAGCATAGCCTTGGACAAGCCTAACAGTCCTAGACTTCCCCTTCAGGAAGGGGATACCTTGGTTTAAGATTGCTTTGCAAAACAAGCAAACATTTCTTCTAAATTTCACCTTGATTAACATCTTGATATACAAGCACTAGAGCAGATCACATGATCACAAGAGAACCAAATTGTGGCTGTCTTTCCCTTCCTTCCCCCTTTTGGATTGGGGGTGATTTTCTGGAACATTCTGCCTCAGGCAGCCTCCAAAGCAGAGGGAGGAGAGAGGAACAGAGGTCTCCCTTGCACCAGCCAGGAACGTTTTCAAAGGAAAGTGCGGGTTAGGCTTTTGTTTTTCTTTATAATTATATATATATTAATTTGTTTTCAATAGCCTTTCTTGTTTTTCAAACCATTTCTAGTCATGGAGCAGCTAGTCAAGTGTGTATATGGCTACAAATTGCACTTTATTATTGTCACCTTAAAAACACAGAGTAAAATCCTGTTGTTAGTCCAAAGTAGAACAGATTCCACAGCCAGGTACCTAAACCATGGTGTGGATGTGGACTTCTAGGCAACTTCTTTTGTGAGTTTTGGCATGTTGTGTGTACAGTATGTGGTCTGTGGGGGCCCAGAAGGAATCATCTGATCATCCATTATTTCTTATGGGGAAATTTGCTTTGATATAAGAGTGTTTTGGTTTACAAGCATGAATCCGGAATGGAATATGGTTGTAAACCAAGGTACTACTGTACTTCTTTATGTTGGGATATATTAATGGATTGCTGGGAGATTGGTGTATTATTTGATATTATGTGCTGCAGTCTGATTAAAGGAGGAGTCGTAGACACAAAACATATATGAAAAATATACTTTATCTCTATATTCTAAAGGGAAAGGGTAGACGGGATGATCTATGAAAATAATAAAACACTCATTGAATATCTGTACAGATAAATATACAAGATAGAAAATAGGGCAACAGCAGTTGTGTTAAAGCTCATAAAAAAAGGAGATATAAGGAGCTATACACATATATACTGCCTTGCTTATTAAAAATACAAAAGAGTAAAATACAAGCTTACATAGCAATAAAACAGGAGTGATTCTCCAACTCTCTCTATGGCTCTGGAAACAAACGCCAACATCAGGCAGGTCAGGGCGTGGCCGAGGAGAGAGTTTGAGGCTAGAGCCATTGCTTAAATAGTGAGTTCTTAAAGAGATATACAAACTGCTGACTCATACTGAGATTAGTTTTGCCATATGTTTGGATGTAGGCCTTGCTATGCCAACACCCCTTCTCAAGGTCTAACATACAAAACATTATGGCATCAAAATTTATCTATGGTCAATTCCGTTTGAGTCAAGGTCCAAAACATTTAACATATCTCGCAAGTACAAAAGTATCCATTTATTCCTTTCTAATGCAGGTAATTTACTGATTTCTTTAAAGTTTGCTGGTTCAGTTATGGTTTGAAGGTTTTCACAGAAACCATACCTCTCTGGAGGTTTGCCTTTGTTGCTCCTCTCAGATCGTCTCACAGTGGTTGTTACATCTGTTTCACATGGTCCAGTTCCTGTTTCCCCTTCTGTTCTGATAAATTCATTTGAAGGTGGACTTGCCATCTGACTGGCAGTCTCTACAGGTAACCAACTGACCATTTCTTGTGAAACATCCTCTCTATTTTGGGGATCAATGGCCACTGTACTCTGAGACATCTCTTTCTTTAAATTGCTCTCATCTATATACACCACATTGCAACATTTTACTTCCAACGTCTCTGGGTTAAAGATTTTATACCCTTTACCTCCAATAGGATACCCAAAACGCCAATTTCAGCGGGATCCAGCTTTTCTCTTTTCCTTTGGGATATAGGAATACGCTTTGGCTCCAAAAGCCCGTATATGTTTTAAGCCAGGTTTCTTTCCAAACCATAATTCAAAAGGTGTTTTACCTGTTACTCTACTAGGGACTCTGTTATGCAAATAAGTTGCAGTAACAGCTGCTTCGGCCCACAAGGTGTTGGGCAATTCTGCTTGCATCAGCATAGATCTAATCATTTCTTGCAAAGTACGATTTAATTTTTCAGAACATCCATTCTGTTGTGGCGAATGGGATATAGTTACTTTATGCTCTATTCCTTCTTGTTCTAAGAATCTCTTAAACTCTACATTACAATACTCTCCTCCACCATCAGTATGTAATGTCAAAGGTGCCTGACCAAAACGGTTCTTAATTGCAGCTACATAAGTTTTAAATTTCTCAAGAGTCTCATCTTTACTTTTAAGAATATATATGTAACTATACTTGCTCTTGGATTCAGTAAAGGTAAGAAAATATCTATTTCTACCTGCGGATAAGGGCATAGGACCCACTAAGTCTGAATAAACCTCTTCTAAAAATTCTTTGTCTTGTAGACTAGCTTTTCCTGTATAACTAGGAGCAGTTCCCTTTGCTTTTATACAAATTTCACATCTCTCTTTCATCTTATCACATTTAGGAGCATTAATCCCACATTCTAATAACAGTTTTTCAATGCTTTGCATATTTCTGTGTCCCAATTTTACATGCCAGGAATAAATACAGTTTTTATGATCACAAGTGCCTTGCCTAGTTTGACATATAGGATTTCTTTGATGTGGTTCAGTATGCTCCTTATCACTAACATCAATGATATAATGAAATCCATCCTCTTCTTCAACCTTTAATATGAGGCCAGTCCTGTTGTTAATAATCTTTCCTGTATCACCTTTAAGTATAACTGTATAATCATTATTCACAATCCTTTTAGTACTTAGTAAATTATTTGATGCTTCAGGAACATAGGCTACATTTGTCAAGGTGAGATTCACAACTTCATTTCTAGATGTAAGGACCTTTAAAGGTACTGTTCCTGTTCCAAGCACATTTAACCTCTGCTGGTTTGCTTGCAATATCTTTGGTCTATTCTCAGTGTCAAGCTCACTAAAGCTTTCTCTGTATTTGCAAACATGTATGAAACTACCACTATCAATGAGGAAATGTCTCTTATCATTTGCACTTTCATCATTAGATATCTGGAACAATTGATTACCTTTGTTTTGAGTACCTCTATTACCATTAAAACTTTGGTCACACCTTGCATTGAATTTACCATGAGATAGGTTACAATTTCTATGGTTGTTAAAATGTCCCTTCCTACTAGGTAACATTGTCACTTTGGGAGCATTTCTAGGTGTTTGAGCTTCCGTGCTCTTAAATCTACAATATTTGCCTACATGACCAGTTCTTAAACACAGATAGCATCTTATTTCCCTTGAATCAGGTCTCATAGTTAATACAGGCATTTCAGAATTGTTACTCACTGCCCTTTTAAGTCCAGAGTCTCTTAAATAAGCTATTGTGTATTCCACATCCACCTTTGCAGTGCACTCTAGCATAGCCTTTTGGTTTGCAAAAGATTGTGGTAGGCTTAGCAATATACAAGTATTAAACTCTGAATCAGATATTTCTGCACCTGCAGATTGAAGCTCAGATACAATTTTTAACATTTCATCTAAATGTGCATCAATACTAGCTCCTTCCTTCATTCTCATGCTATACAATTTCTCCTTTAAGAATATAACATTTTTACTTGACCTAGTGAAATATTTCTTCCTTAAAGCATCATAGAGTCCTTTAGCTGTTCTATACTTGGTAACCAAAGGTGTCTCATGATCTTCTATACAGGAGTACAGCAACATTAAAGCTTTGGCATCTCTCATTTTAAATTGAATCTGTCCTTGCTGGCTTTCAGGCATGTGTTCTTGTTCTATAGCAGCTAAGCAGTCTTGTACTTGGAGGGAAACTCTCAATCTAGCGTCCCACATTTGGAAATTCTGGTAGCTCAGCTTGGGAATTGGGAACACGCCAGCACCGTTCATTACATGCAGCTGAGGTTGGCTTGAAGCATGCGGCTGGTCCAAAGCTGTGTCTTTGGGCGTAGTCATCTTAAAATGCTGCTAAATGCTGTCCTCAAGTAATGGCAAAAATTCCTTTTAGCTCTTCAGTAAAAACTCCAACTTGAATTAAATGAGAAGGCTTTATCAGGGAAAGTCTTACAGTCTCTCAGCCAACTCAAAACATTGACTCCCTTTTGTCCGTCAACCTTATCAGAGGCAAGCAATGCAAAAGCATTCTCCAGTTCAAAGAATGAAAAGAATGTTTGCAGAGAAAAGGCTTCCGTCTTCAAAAGGAAAAATCCAAAATCCAAAAACAATCTCGGCGTCTTCTCCAAAACAACTTATCAGTCTGCAGCCTACAAAAATAACACCAAACTTAAAGAATCCCAACCATCCTCTGCTACCATATTTTGTTGGGATATATTAATGGATTGCTGGGAGATTGGTGTATTATTTGATATTATGTGCTGCAGTCTGATTAAAGGAGGAGTCGTAGACACAAAACATATATGAAAAATATACTTTATCTCTATATTCTAAAGGGAAAGGGTAGACGGGATGATCTATGAAAATAATAAAACACTCATTGAATATCTGTACAGATAAATATACAAGATAGAAAATAGGGCAACAGCAGTTGTGTTAAAGCTCATAAAAAAAGGAGATATAAGGAGCTATACACATATATACTGCCTTGCTTATTAAAAATACAAAAGAGTAAAATACAAGCTTACATAGCAATAAAACAGGAGTGATTCTCCAACTCTCTCTATGGCTCTGGAAACAAACGCCAACATCAGGCAGGTCAGGGCGTGGCCGAGGAGAGAGTTTGAGGCTAGAGCCATTGCTTAAATAGTGAGTTCTTAAAGAGATATACAAACTGCTGACTCATACTGAGATTAGTTTTGCCATATGTTTGGATGTAGGCCTTGCTATGCCAACACTTTATAGTACTCTATAGCTCATTTTTTTCCAGAACCCCCCCCCCCCGAAAGAATAACTATGAATTTGAATGAACTTCATGGCACATAATTATTGGACCAAAAGCAGAGCTTCACTTTGTAATATATGTCTGAATGTGCATGCATGCACACACATGTAGGCACTACAGCAGAGCACTCCCCCCCCCACAAATTTTTTAAAGTGAAGCAGGTTTCTTAGAGAGATGACTAGTGGATATTTGAAAAGAAGTTTGGATGCATATACTGCTAAGGCCCACACTGCTTTGGCAACAAGTGACAGAAAAGTGTTGTTTGGGAGCCAAACGTTCTTCCTGGAATGGCCCTAACACAGTCATACTGTTCTGACCATACTCTGGAAATCTGCTTGAATGAAATTCCCAAATCTTGTGACTGTGTGACATGTATTGCAGGCCCAACTATTTTGGACATGGTCTGCATTGCCTTCGTTTTCCAGGAAAATGCAATGAGTTTCAATTTTCGACTGGGCTCTTCATTTGCTGCCGCATTCAGCTTCTGAAAGGAAAGAGCGGGAACATTTTGAAATGAGAGGGCAAGGAAAACAAGGGGGGGGGGTTTCCGATGCAGGGATTAGCAATTCAAGGAAACTACCTATTAACAAAAGGAGGAAATGTGACATAACAGACACTTCGTTTGTGGCTTTGAAGCCTACATTAGTAGCTTGGGTTGTTGAATCACTATTCTATATAGACTAAGCTTTCGGCACCGAGCATGACATTGCATTCTTTGAAATGCAGGCAGTGGATCTGAGCTATGAATCATAGTTGTGGGGAAAATCAGATGAAGTTGTAGAAACAAGTGAGTTCATAAGGAACAACTATATCTGCCTGGGGGAAAGAACATGAATTTTCACATGGGTTCCAGAGGCAGCAGCCTTGGAATCAGCCTGAAGTTACTGGATTGCACTTCCTTTCGGGCTTCACCAATGGCTTTGCTATATAGGGCTGACGTAGTTTCAGTCAACTGGAAGGTCCCATGTTCCTTACTCCTTGTGTTTATTGTTGTGTATTAATTCTGTTCCCTCTGAGTGGAATCGTATCCTCATTATGGTTGTATGAATCCACTAGGGTAAAGTAACTGCCTTCCTGTCTAGAAGGAACAGTTACGATTGGTTCATTTAAGTTGCAGCATTTGAATCCTTAGTTTCATTGGTTCCCGCCAAAAGGCAGCTTTGTGATTGCTGGAAATTGTTCCCTCCAAAATATGTCCTATCCTTCTCTATCCGGTCCTCTGTCCCTATAAATGTAGCTTCCCTCCCCTCAGTCTCCAGTTCTGCTCTGCCTTGAATAAAGAATATTACTTGAAGCTGCCTCCTGCCTGCTTATTTAAGAGCTGAAATCACTGGGTTGAAATCCCACGCCCTAACATTTATTATGTTAGAGACTGGTCTTCTAGTACCATTGCACTGACTTGTGTTATGTGTAGTTGCAGGATGCCAAGAACAACATACAGTACATTCGTTCGTTAATATTAGCAGCTAGAGATGGGCACGACTTAGCGGTATTCCCGTTTCCATTTCTGTTACTCGTATCCATTACTCTACGGAAACGGTAACGGGAATTACTCCGCCAGACTTCGAGCTCGAACCGACGAACGAACAATTTTGGTCTGATTTGTCGTGCTCGTTCCTTGCATCGCACGATCGCGCGATGCCACGCGACACAGACAAAAAGTTTTTAAAAGTTAAAAAAACCCGGTTCCCGGCCAAAAAGCAGGCGGAAAAATGCCTGCCGTGCCTCAGGGCACCTACCAGAGGGGTTGTTTCTGGAGGTCCCCGGCCTCCCCCCCCATCCCCCGTCCTGGGCTGCTCTGGTGGGACTCGCCGCAGGCTCTCAGCCAGCAAAAAGCCCAGTCTCGACGCCGCCCGCCGCAATTAAAGCGCAAGCAAGCAGCACGGACGGCACAGGAGAAAACTTTTAAACTCTCCCCCCACCCATTCCCGGGCCAAAAAAGCAGGCGGAAAAATGCCTGCTTGACTAAGGGCACAGGGCACCTACCGGAGGGGTGGTTTCTGGAGGGGGGGTCCCGCCTCCCCCCGGTCCTGGGCAGCCGGACTCGCCATGCCATGTGGTGCAGGTGGGGGATCCAAAATGGGGCGGCGAACGCAATATTGTTTTTGAAATCGTGGTCCAAAAACACACAAGCACAACAGAAAGACGCGAAAATTTATAAACTGCCAGATTTTTCACAGTAGCAGTGGGTTTTTTCTTGCAACAAAATGTCTCTCCTCTCCTCCTCTGTCCTCCATTGATTTTATTTTATTTTATTTTATTTACACCTGCGCAATGATGGGCTGGCCGAGTGGCCAGCCATGTGGGAGTGGACGACCATGCAAATTTTTGGAGCCATCCCACCAATCGCATGGCCACTTGGCCATGGAGACTTCTGGGATGTGCCAAAAGCCCCCTAAAACCTGCCCTAGCCCCCTAACCCTAACCCTAATCCTTGACTCCTTACTTACCCATACGTCACAGACTGTCTTCTTAGTGGGTCAGAGAGGCACCCAGAGGTGCAACCCACTAGCCCACCGTAACCTTACCCGTCACTAGCCTAACCCTAGCCCTTGCACTAACCCACCTTAACCCTAAGCCAGATCTACTTGCATTGCACTACACGCAAGTACAATTCCCTTCTTTGTGAGACATGGTGGTGCAAGAGCCTTAGGCATCAACCTATGGCTCTGGGTTCACTGCCATCACTAGTCTCACTGTCTGCAACTGGTATGCATATCCATATGGCTATGCATGCATTTTGCAGCAGCAGGTGAGGTGGGGAGACCCCCATGTTGAGGGGTCTCTTGGAGCCTGCTTCCCCTTCCTAGTGGGTGAGGATAGGAGGCACCCACGGGTGCCTCCAGGAGCCCGATTTCCCTTTATAGCGGGCCACAGGAGGCACCCACCCCACAGAGGTGCCTCCAGGAGCCCGCTCCCCCAAAAAAACCAGTACTAACGACAACGAAAAAACAAAAAAACAAACCGACTAATTTTTGCGAATTTTTGCGAAAAACGGAAACGACCCGAAACAGAACCGGCCCGACTAACGACAACTTGAAAAATTTTTTTCAAGTCGTGCCCATCTATTTCTATTAGCAGCATTTGAAATTCCATTCATGAAGCAATGTGCATGTATTGAATAATGCCTTTATTTATTATTCCCTTGCTAAATGTGTTGCAAAGTCAAGGGACCTATCTACTGTATGAGAGTAAACAGACCCATCTATGAGTATGTGTGGGTATGAGTGCTAGATGGTAGAAAAATCTGACAGGAAAAAAGATTGATTTTGAAATGTGCGGGAGGAGAGCTTTGCAGATGACCTGGATTGCCAGAAGGTGAACAAGTGGGTCCTAGATCAGTGATGGTGAACCTTTTAGAGACTGATTGCCCAAACTGCGATTCAAAACCCACTAATTTTTTGCAAAGTGCCAATACAGCACTTAACAGGTGCCTGTGAAAGGGCAATGTCAGGTGCCCACAGAAAGAGCTCTGAGTGCCAGCACTGTTGTAGATCAAATCAAACCTGACCTGTCTGTGGAGGCAAACATGTTGAAACTGAGGCTGTGCTACTTTGGAACCATCACAAGAAAGCAGGATTGTCCAGGGATATTGGCAAGTCTTTGGGGCTGAGTCTAAATCTGAGTCTTCAGGCCAGAGTTCAAACCCTCAAGTCTGAATCTAGAGCTGATGCCTTCTTACCTGCTCCTGCCATAGCCACCACCACTGCCATTCTCAGAGGCAGCAGGCCTGGTTTCCCTTCTAGGTGCTGACTGCTGCCTTTGCCAAAAAAAACCTTCACTCAGCTGATAGGCCAGTGCATGCATACATTGGCCTGCTGTCTCAGACAGACACAGAGACAGATGGGGGTTGTTGTTGTTGTTGTTGTGGAAAAGGTGTATAAGTTAGGGGTCCAGGAGCTGGCCAGCAAGTGGAAAGGTATGAGTATCAGAGAAGGTTGGATAGGGGAAAGCATTCACTCCATCATAAGCCTAGAAGCTTATAACTTTATCTGGTCAGATTATTTTTGCAAAGGAAGGAGCACTTTCCTCCAGCCAACCTCTCTCTCTCTTCCTGGCTCATAAATACCCACTCACCAGCCTTCTCACTTGCTCTCCTTTCTCCATCATCATGCCTCCCTCCCTCCCCTATCTCTCTGTATGAGTCTGTCTGTCTGTCTGTCTATGCCTGAAGTGAGAGTTTAAATTCCAATATGTTATTTTTATATCTGTCATATCTTGCTAGCGCTATCCCACATTGAATTAAATTATTTTAAAATATTAAAATAACCCCACAGTAACTGCAGTGTGTGGCCAGGCAGCCAGCAGGAGGGTGGGCAGACACAGGACAAAGCTTCAATTGGGAGTCCATTTTTAAAAGCCAGCACAGCCCCCTGACTGAGATACAGCACTGCTTAAAAAACGAATTAAAATGTTTTCCCAAGAGCGCACACACCCCAACCCAAATTACATGTGAACACCATGTGACATTAATCCAGTTTCAAAAACCCGATTCATCTCCCAGTTTATTTTTATAATACAGTATAACCACATCGTTAGTTGAGACTTTCACAAATACGAGGAAATCTGAATCCTATCCTTTGATGTTTAGAAAAGGCGGAACTCATTTAAATTACAATTCTGTGGCCCTTGTTCCAACCATCTATTGCCGGTTGTTGCCGGATACATATTTCTTTAACAACTGAATGTTTTGCTTTATGGAACAGAGCCTCAAAAAGGGTATCGTCAGACAATTTGAGTTTGTTGCATATACAGATAAACCCACATACCTACCATCTCATAAATCATATTACAGAGAAGCAAGGTTACACTTTCATCTTCACCATGAATATGTTCCCCAGTTGGATGAATTTGTAAACTGGCATGCTGGCAGTGAACTGATACATATTTTGTGAGGTGCTGATGTTCACACTAAACACATTTGAGTAGCGTACTAAGGCATGCAGTATATGATCCAGATATGGGATCTGGTGGACTTGAGTCTTTCCATGGTCCGTGTGTAACATACTATTCTCAGACCCTCACTTCCTTTCTTCTTCTGCTTCTGTGGAAATTTTCTTCTTAAGGTCATTTTTCTTCCATCTCCTTAGAGCTGCAGAGCAGCAAATGACAGCTGTTGTAGGGAGTTCCTTTAACCAAATATAGAACCAAATTAGAGATCTGCTAACTAATAAACAGTGATTCCTTTCTTTGCCTTACTACCAGGTTCACAGGGATTATTATTTAATAATCCCCAAACTCTAAAATATGAAATAACTCAGTAAGACCAACAGTAACAACAAAAATATAGATTAAATCAGGACACAGGATTCTAGATGGACTCTCCAAGCTAATAGTAGTAATAATAGGTCATTCATGGCAAATTGCAAGCAGTATGGGAGCCAGGAGCTAAGGGGGAGGGGAAACCCTGGTATCTATGAGTTCTTGACTTTGTTTTCTTTCCCACTTCCTTATTCTGCTTCTTCTCAGCATATTCCAAATGTGGGATGGATTTCCAGCATCCCAAACAGCTGCGTTGCTTCTGTAATACAGCAGAGCTAAGCAGAATGCCAGAAGGCACCAGGTAATTTAATAAGGCAAGGCATGTAAGACACTGACTGCCCTGCCGTGAGAAATGAATGATGCTATTGTGTTCAGGGGCTCCTTTAGAAACCAGGCCCCCTTTTCTGAGTAGGAAAGAATGATATGGCTTTCTCTCAATAAAAAATCTTTCAAAGCAGAGATTAATATGATTGATTTTGCAGTGTTTATTATAATTCTCCCAAAGAAATTAAGTAATTTTTGAGCAAACAAAAGAGTAAAATCTTTTTCTCTCTCTCTCTCACCCCAAAGCATCTCTTTCTTTCTCACTTTTCCCACTCTAGTAACTTACTATGCGACACTGTGGAATGAAGAGTTCATTATTGTGGCCAAGGGGAAAGTGACTGGGAGGGTCTAAACTATTTCAGTACAATTTGCCCCAGTCTTCCTTGTTGCACAGGAACTTTGCAATAATGAGTTTGAACCCATTTTAATCTTGTTCTTGGAAGTTTCTGGAGAAATAGTGGGCTTTGAAGAATGTATGGGATGAATACTGTACGTCAAGTTATTATTGACATAATTACAATTTGTTTGGAAGTATGTCTTTTCTACACAAATTTAATTGCCAATAATAATTAGAAGATGTTGAGCATAACACATAATCAACATTGGGTTTTTTTTCTGCCACTGCATTAGTGTTGTGCAAAAGTAGCCACTTGCTGTGTGTTTGCATTTGCCAGAGTTAGATCAGTGTATCCACCTGGGCAATCAGTTCCAGTGCAGACCTGTAAAAATGTGTATGAAGCAGTTAAAAACCCATAACTTTTTTGGGAAAAAATTACACTTACAACGGGAAAGTCTAAATCCTGTTTGTAACAAAAAAGAAGCTTATGTGCTGGTATGGGGAGGGTACCTTGTTGAAAAAGAGACTAGAGGTCACTTTGTTACAGAAACAAGAAAGAAGGTCAAAGGTATGAAAAGTGATAGGTAAAGGTTCCCCTTACACATGAGTGCTAGTTGTGTCTGACTCCAGGGGAGGTGTTCATCTCCGTTTCCAAGCCAAAGAGCCAGTATTGTGCAAGTCTGGGGTCATGTGGCTGGCATGGCTGAACACATTTCTGTGTGAAAGATTTACCTTCCCATTTTTAATGGTGGTACCTATTTATCTATTTGCATTTACATGCTCTTTGAACTGCTAGGTTGGCAGGAGCTGGGGTTAATAGCGGGAGCTTGCTCCGCTGCGTGGCACCTGGCATTCAAACTGCCCACCTGTTAACTTGGCAGTCAACAGTTTCAGCACCCTAGCCCACTCAGCCACCATGCCCCTCATGAAAAGTGATACTAATCCCTAAAAATTATCAGTCTGGAATAGGTGGGACAGAGCAGAGATCACAGATAGGAAAGGAGAGAGTCGCCTTTACTGACGTCTACTCCCAAGCCCCTGCAGGTACTTAGGATAATGATAATCTTGCGCCATCAAGTCAATTCTGATTCATGATTTCAATGTTTTCTAAGTAGAGAAGTGGCTTACCATTCCCATCTTCTGGGGGTATCCTGGCCCTGTGCAGCTTGCCCAAGGCCATATAGGCTGGCTCTCCTCACAGTAGGCATGGTGGGGTATTGAACTCCCAACCTCTGGTGCCACAGTCAGATAATTGAACCACTGAGCTAACCAGCCAGCCGATGCCTCGCCAAAAGGGAGTTCATAGAAAGAGACAGAGTTGCCTATGCTAATTTTTATGTACAGCTGCCATTTTAAATGCTATTGCTGCACAACCAGTGGATGCACAAACAGTCAAAAATAGCCTGGAAAAATGAACCTGGAAGTAGAGTAGTTTGACGTCCAGTTCCATTGGAAAAAACTGTATTGTAGATTGTTGATTAGTGCAGGAAAAGACTCCTGCAATGTATTTAAAAATATTAATAGTTGCTTGCAGGATCAGCAGTTGACACCTTTTTTTGCGAGCTGCAGCACCGAAGTAGGGAAGGGGAGATAGGGATGAATGTATGGGTTTCTGAGTTGAGTTATGTTAGAGAAGGAGGGAGTTAGGAATGACGATAATTTTCTACTGTTTGTTAGGTATTCTACTTCATTTTCAAAAAGTATTCATTTTTTATTTTTTCAAATACAACAAAAAGGGGAGAAAAGAAAAGTGCTGGAGAAGAAAACAAAGCAAGGGGAGGGGAATGGAAAAGAAATACAGTTTCTAACAACATTGATAAGGATGGGGCAGGGGGAAATCCTGAATTAAGCATCTAGTTCAACTGTTGAAAAAAAGTCCCTTCAGTAAAAAGGCCTAGGGGGAAAAACATGTAGTATGGACTGAATAGTGATACTTTCCTGCTGTTGATGATGGATATTTCTTTTTTCAACCCTGAAGTGTAAACCTCTTTCCGACCATAATGACTCACAGAATCCGTCATGCTGTCCATCCATTAGACTTGACACTGCAGAAATATGACGTAGCAGTCTGAGATGCTCTGTGAATATCACAGATTTTTCTTAAAAAATATATACAAAAAATAACATGGCCCTAGAGGCATGGTGACTCAGTGGGCTAAAGTGCTGAAACTGTCGGCTGCAAAGTTGGCAGCTTGTCGGTTCGAATCCCGGATGCCATGCAGTGGAGCGAGCTCCCGCTGTTAACCCCAGTTCCTGCCAACTTACCAGTTCAAAAGCACGTACATGCAAATAGCTAAATAGGTACGGTAACCCCCTGCCTTTTCGCAGTCCATACACTGCAGTCCCGGTATATCATGGAACCGCAATATATATATTTATATAAAAGCCCCATACGGTAAGCTGGAAAGGCCTGTTTCAGGCTTCCTGTACTTACCCCAGGCCTCACGCTGCCCCAGACGGGCCTCCGATGGCCTTCCTGGGCCATCAGAGGCCCCAACAGTGCTTCTCACTGAATCGGAAGTGACCTCTAGATCACTAGAAAGCACTTTTGGGGCCTCCGAGGGCCTTTCTGGGCATGTCGGAGGACTCAGAAATGCTTTTCTGTGAACCAGAAGTGACTTGGAGTTCACAGAAAAGCATTTCTAAGTCCTCCCACATGTCCAGAAAGGCCCTTGGAGGCCCCAAAAGTGCTTTCTAGTGATCCTTTCGGTTTTCTGGAAGTCATTTCAGGGTAAAACCATCACTTCTGGTTTTGTGAGAAGCACGTTTGTGGCCTCTGACGGCCTGTTCAGGGCACTGCGAGGCCTGGGGTAAGTACAAGAAGCCCCAAACAGGCCCTCCAGTCCCGACCCAACCCTTGCATCCACATATCACAGATTTTCAATTATCACAGGTTGGGTCAGGTCGGGTCCCTAACCCCCCTCGATAGGCATGTTTTTTTTTTTACTGTACTGCCGTTAAAAAAGGGAAAATAAACAATGTTCCGTGCACAGAAATACATTCAGCCATGACGGCCACATGGCCACGGACTTCCACAACACTGGCTCTTTGGCTTGGAAATGGCTATGATGGCTATGCTGTTTTGTCTGCTTATTTTATTAATTTAATTTATTGGCTGTTATTGTAATTTGCTGTCTTCTTAATTTTTTGTAAACCGCCTGGAGTTCCCCTCCAGGAAGACGGGCGGTATATAAGCTCCATAATAAATAAATAAATAAATATGAGCACTGCCCCTAGAGTTGGACACGACTAGTACACATGTGCAGGGGGGAACCTTTACTTTTACCTAGAGTTCTGATGACAAAACCCCTCATCATCATCATCATCATCATCATCATCATCATCATCATCATCATCATCATCATCATCATCATCATCATCATCATCATCATCTCCATGAGGTATGTATTTCTAAATGCATTACAAAGGATAAATGGAGAAATTGATGTACAGAAACCATTTTTAAAAAAAACCCTAACCGAATAATGCCAACTAAGGGCCTTTTTACACGACCCCTAAGATCCGGTGGCCACTTAAATTCGGACCAGAGATCTTAGGGGTTCCTCGCTCTTCCTCTGTCCCCACCCCCCTCCGCACTTCCTGGTTGCTGGCTGCCTGAGGGAGGGAGGAAAAAGAAAGAAAAGAATGCCATTTTACCTCTGTTTTGTTCCCGGCAGCATACAGATCTCTTAAAGGGGCGGGGCACACAAAAAAAGAACAAACAGAAGCCAGGAGAGCCCCGCACTCACTATCCTTACACCGGATCAAATATTTGTCACATCCAAAAAGCAGGTACAAGAAAACTGCTGTTTGGTCGCGCTAAAGTGGGCGGGGTCGCACTTAATTGTCTGCAAAGTCCGGACCTGGTGGGTAAACATTTTTAAGGTCCGGACCTTGCAGCCATTTGCGGCGGAGCTTAGGGGTCGTGTATAAACGCCCTAAGAAAAATAATGAGCTCAGAGGAATCATACCTGCCACTGATTGTAACATTTCTGGTGTATTTTAAAACATGTTTTAATAGTCTTTTGCAGTGTTACTGTTTTTTACCCTTTTAATAGTCTTTTGAATAATAAACACTTTGATTTTTTACTGCAGCAGATGGAATGAAGTTTTCATACCTGTGAGGTGAGAGGCAGACAAGGTTTCATAAATTTCTTGCCACATGAGAACAAACTGGTACACTGAAAGATATGCTTTGTCTACCTAACAACTAATTTTAGCACTGTAACCAGAGGAAATTAAACACCTATCTGCTGGAAAAATAAGTTGTGATCTAATGGAAATTTATCATGGAAGCTTTTGAGCGTGAAAATAGCCTTGTGCCAAACCACACACAGTTCATACACAGGGTTTGTGTGTGTGAGACAGACAATCAGAGAGAAGGAGGGAGAGGGAAACAATTTTGGTTGAAATAATTGAGAGAGGAAAATTCTTGGGTAGGATGAGGGGTCGGTTTGCAACGTACTAGGGATTAATTAGGCAAATGATTTGTTGGGCTCATGAGAACAAAAACAAACTACAGATTACATACTCGAAACAAAAGAGGAATTTTTTTGGCTGAGTCTTGATAAACTGATGAATGCCCTGAAAAGAATTGTATAAAATGCCTATTTGGATCAGTAGATTCTTTCCTTCCCTTGTCGAGGGCTGAGTGGGTGGGTTCTACTTCTTTGGTGCAGGTAGGATCAAGAGCGGTCACTGGAAATGAGGCAAAGCAAACCAGCAGATTAAAGCTCCCAAGCTGGTTACAATTTCCCTATATCATTAGTGGTTTAAACAGACAGCTTAGCCACTCAATGATATACAGCAGGATAATTGGGGAATTAGAAGCATCCCCTCCCTGCTCATGGAACAGAGGGAGGAAGCAAAATAGATAAACTTTTAAAGTCAGTTATGGTACTGATCTTGGAAGCAGCATACGAGACAAGAGGGAGATTTTTTTCTGTCCGTGGCAAAGCAAGTTGACAATATGGACTATAAAGAAAAGAACCCTTCCTACCTCCTTCTGTCTCCTCCCACTTCCAGGAGGAAGTCTTGAATTTCTTACAAACATCGTCTTTAAATGTTACAGTGGACCAAGTAGGATAGCTGTACCCTCTTGGTGCAAAGATCGTATCATATGTCATGCAAGATCTCTACCAGACCTTTATCCTGCACCAGCCTGCTTTAGCCAATGTGTGTAACCGAGCTCTCAAAAATCAACATCCTATTCTGACTCAAAATATGGGCACATTATGTTGCCTACTTGTACTTTAGATTTCATCTCAAGTAAAGACAACAGTCCAGTTCCTCTAGTTCAGTAGCAGTGTGGAAGAGTATGAATGAAACACAGAGTTTAATAGCATCAACATTAAGCAGATTTGGGGTACTGTAACCTTATGCACAGATACCTACTCTTTAGTAGTCCAAACCATATTTGACTGAGGGAGGCTTATTGTGTTCAATAGATTTATTTTAGGTAAGAGGATGTCATCCCACTTCCCCAATTTTGGTGCATCAAATTGTAGGTTTTACCTTTGTGTATATTAGGAGTAGAAATTAAGGTGCATCGGTCTGGATTCTGGAAGGTAGAACTTAAAGGGTATATCAATGTGACTATGTTTTGAATGAGGCAAGATTGATTTGTGTCAGGATTTTGTTTAAAACTTTGGGGAGTATAACTTCAACCTTATTCATTCATTCATTCATTCATTCATTCATAGATAGATAGATAGATAGATAGATAGATAGATACATACATACATACATACATACATACTCTGCCTTTCTCCTTAAAAAGGACATAGACTATCTGAAAACACAACATTTAAAGCTAAAAACAATAAATATACAAATATGAAAAAGTAGCAGACAACTACCATTCCGGGAAATGGTAAACAAAAGCAATACTAAAAACAAATTCAAAGCAGTAACGCACAACCATCCGTTTAAAAATCCCTCTCAGGCTACTGAGGGAAAACTTGCCTGAAGACAATATCCACTAGATATCCAGTGGCAGTAATGCAATACAGATTGAAGGCATTCGAATTTGGGTGCACATTTACATGTGTTAAACCATAAAGTTAAACTAGATATAACATTTAGCGTGTTTTTATTCATCCCAAGTGATGAAGTATGCCTGTTTGTTGCAGCATTTGATTTTTGAACACATTTGTAATTTTATTTTGTGATTGCTCAGAGGAAATAAATGATGGCTTCAACAACAACAACAACAACAGCAGCAGCAGCAGCAGCAGCAGCAGCACTGCAGAGCTGGAAGGGACCCTATCCATTGAGACTGGCCTTTGTCAAGAAGTGGGGAATTGAACCCCCAACCTCTGGTTCTTCAGCCAGAGATCCAAACTGCTGAGCTATCCAGCAATTTACAAGTCTGATTGCTGAGACCCCTCTCTCTGAGGAAGCCCTCTTCTGGGAGAGAAAGCATGCATTCCTCTTCATGTCAACTTTGACCCTGTCAACATATGTAAAAGTTGACAAAACATATGTTATGTATATTTAACAGAATGTGTAAAGTGAATTGTAAAATGGAGGCAGTTAGATTCTGCAGTGTCATGATGTTAATCCACAAGTGTTAGAGACTAGTAATCACAGGCATGTTAAGTGGTGAAGTGCAGGTGGAACTGATTGTAACATCATGATTTGTAATGGATAGATCAGATTGCATCAGATTGTTAATTAGTGATTGCATCAGATCTTATGAGTGCTGAATATGTATAAAAGGCACTAGCTTGTCATTTGTAATTTGGGGACTGTTGTGGTGAGAACAGTTCACCCCATACTCTGTTTGTCTGTTTGCTATATTGTATATAATGCTTGGTTGTTATGCTGTGTATATTTTGATATATATATATGAATATATGAGTTTTTACTCTATTCATTGTCATTGTCTTTCTGATAGACTAACTCTGCAAACCCTTTATATCAATACTAACATTTTATCTACGTTACTGCTGCACTGCTTTGTGTCAGGCACAAGTAAATATTATTATTATATATTTGCTGCCCCCTTAAATCTGCTGACAGGGTTATGGGCCCAGCTGGGTCAGCAGCCTGATGGGTTTTGTTGTACCTGTATAGATAAAGTGTGTGTTGTGTAAAGTTGTGTTTTTGCAGAGGAAACAGGTTGGAGTTGGAATGGTAACAAAGCAGAGCTGCAAAGGATTTTTCTCAGAGGCTTGGAATGAGAGCAGAGGAGAAAAGCAGCTGATAAGGACAAGCCAAGCAAAACAGAGTGTGATTTAAACTGGAAGCTGTGGAGGCTGAGGAAATATTTGCCGAGAAGAAGCTGAAAAAAGTGTTGCAGATAACGGCAGATAAGGAGCCGGCACATATCAGCAAGAATGGCAAGTATAAATTTAAATTCAATGCCTCTTGTAAAGCTCTCTGACAGTAATTACCTTAATTGGTGTCTGCAAATGAAGCATTTCTTGATCTTCCATGAGCTCTATCAGTATGTAGATAAGCAGCTTGATGAGGAAGCTGATGAGGAAGATTTGAAGAAGGATGAAAAGGCCTTGGCAATTATAATGTTATCCTTGGAGGAAACGCAGTTCGTTTATGTGAAGGAAGCAAAAACAGCTCATGAGGCTTGGTCGTTTCTCAGAGCAGCTCACATCAAAGAAACAGCTGGAAGTAAGGTATCTCTAATGAAAAAACTGTTCCGGTCAAGGCAGAGCCCAGGTGAAACTATTTCTGATTATATAAGGAAAGTAAATAGTATATTTCAGCAATTGTCTGAAGTGGGCATAAATCATGAGGAGGAGTATAAATGTCTAGTTATATTGTCAAGCTTGGATGAGTCATATGATAATTTAGTAATGGGATTAGAAGCTATGAAGAGTGATGAATTGTCTATATCATATATACAGTCAAGACTCCAGCAGGAAGAATCAAGAAGGAATGATTCTAAAGTTAATAAAAAGCCTGCTCAAGTGTCTGGAGAAACAATACAAGTAATTAGAAGATGCTATAATTGTGGGAGTGACCAACATATTTTTCGTTACTGTGATAAGGTAAACAAGCGGCAAAAGCAAAAAAGAGTTGCCGGCACAGGCTGGAAGAGTGAAGGTCAACAGCTGTCTGTAATTAATGATAAGGAACAAAAGGGCTCAAGACAAGAATTATTTATTGTAGATTCAGGAGCCAGTATTCATTGTGTAAACAAGAAATGTTTGTTTGAGAAACTAACTTTGTTTAATTGTAGAAATGTAACCTTGGCAGACGGGACTCAGGCAAAAGTCTGTGGTGAAGGTAATATATTTTTCAAACCTCTAAAATGTGTATTTGATAAGGTCCTGTATATACCGTCTTTAAAGAATAATTTATTGAGTGTGCCTATGCTTGTAAAACAAGGTTATCAAGTACAGTTTAGTGAGAATAGTTGCAAGATTGTAAAGAATGGAAAAACAATAGCAACTGGGAGGCTCCAAAACAGTTTGTTTATGATAAGCACTTCTGAGAAAGTTTTGAATATGGTTGAAAATAAGCCTCTACATGACAAATGCATACATTTGATGCATAGAAGATTAGGGCACCTAAGTTTTGAAAACATTAGGAAAACTTTGCAACATGTGGAACATGGGTCTGTGCAAAGCTGTAAAAATTTTTTAGATTGCCATGTTTGTAAAGGCACAAAGGTGAAGTTTGCACCCATATCAAAAAAGAGTTTGAGAAAGTCACATCAACCATTACAGCTGGTACATATTGATGTGATTGGACCCATGGCTAATTCATTTGGTGGTGCCAGGTTTTGTCTTGTGATAACAGATGATTATTCACGTTATTCTTGGGTTTACATAATAAAGCACAAAAGTGAAGTGAGTGCTGTATTTAAGAAATGGTTTGTGATGGCAGAAAAACAGTACAGGCAGAAAATTTTAGCTGTACAAAGTGACAGAGGTGGTGAATTTTTAGCAAAGCAGTTTGTTGATTATTTAGAAAAGAAAGGGGTGAAACATAGATTGATTAACCCTTCTGCTTCTGCTGAGCATGGATTATCTGAGAGGAAGAATGGGATTCTTCAGAATATCATGAATGCAATGTTGGCAGATGCAAAACTTCCCAAAGGTTACTGGGCTGAGGCAATGAAATATGCAAATTATGTGTCTAATAGAGTGTGGAGTTCAGCTGTGAATGAAGTTCCATATACTCTAATACATGGAAAGAAAGCTTCAATCAAATACCTCCATTTATTTGGCTCTGAAGCAGAGGTATTGATTCCAGAGAGGTATAGACACAAAAATGGTCCAAAGTCTAGAAAGCTTATGTTTATTGGTGTTCAACCTGCAGCAAAATCCTGGCGTTTTTGTGACAGTCATGGAAATGTTTATATAAGCAGGTCAGCAAAATTTTGTGAACAGAAAAATTGGGAAGCTCTACATGCTAATAATGAAGTATTTTTGCCAAGTATTTATCCCCACACTGAGGTTGAAGAGGTTGCCAGTGATGGAGGGGAGTTTACAGCATTACATGATGGAAAAGTGAAAGATGAGATTGCCAGTGATGGAGGGGAGTCTACATCATTTTATGATGAAAAGGTGGAAGATGAGGAGCCAGTGTTGATCAGAAAATCTACTAGATCTAACAAAGGAGTGCCACCTGAAAGGTTTGTTGTAAATAATGTATTCCATGAGCCACAGAATTTTGAAGATGTGCTGCTGATGCCTGGAGAAAAAAGGAAGCAGTGGATGATGGGCCATGGACAAAGAGCATATGTCTCTGAAGGAACGGCAAGTGGATGCACCAGTGGATGACGCCAAACAGCAAAGTACATTTTGCAAGAGAAATAGGTTGATTGTATACAAAAGGTTTTTTGATATTGATAGTATTTGTTGATGAAGCATTGGAAAGGTATAAAGCATGCTTTGAAATATCTTAAGGGAACAATGCATGAAAAGTTAAAAGTATCCATATGTGATAATCTTGATTCAATTAGCTATGCAGATGCTGACTGGGGTTCAAGTCCAGAAAGGAGGTCAATGTCTGGATATGCCATATTTTTAGGTAACTCACTAATTATCTGGAAAGCCCGAAGACAAAGGTACATTTCGTGTTCTTCTACAGAAGCTGAGTATGGGGCTGTGAGTGATTTGTGTTGTGAGTTGACCTGGGTAGTACAGTTGTTAAAGGATGTGAATGTAAATGTAAATCTACCAGTCAAAGTATATAAATGATTCTTTTTCGTGTATCCAATTAACACAGAATCAGAAAGTCGGATCCAGAAGCAAGCACATTGGGATCCGTTACCAGAATGTCAAGGACTGCATAGAACAACATTTGATTGTATTGGAATATTGTACAAGTGTTGATAATTATGCTGACATATTTACAAAGCCTTTGTGTAAAGATAAACATGTATGTTTTAAGAAAAGGCTAGGAGTTGAAATCTGTTAAATATAGGAGGGGTGTCAACATATGTAAAAGTTGACAAAACATATGTTATGTATATTTAACAGAATGTGTAAAGTGAATTGTAAAATGGAGGCAGTTAGATTCTGCAGTGTCATGATGTTAATCCACAAGTGTTAGAGACTAGTAATCACAGGCATGTTAAGTGGTGAAGTGCAGGTGGAACTGATTGTAACATCATGATTTGTAATGGATAGATCAGATTGCATCAGATTGTTAATTAGTGATTGCATCAGATCTTATGAGTGCTGAATATGTATAAAAGGCACTAGCTTGTCATTTGTAATTTGGGGACTGTTGTGGTGAGAACAGTTCACCCCATACTCTGTTTGTCTGTTTGCTATATTGTATATAATGCTTGGTTGTTATGCTGTGTATATTTTGATATATATATATGAATATATGAGTTTTTACTCTATTCATTGTCATTGTCTTTCTGATAGACTAACTCTGCAAACCCTTTATATCAATACTAACATTTTATCTACGTTACTGCTGCACTGTTTTGTGTCAGGCACAAGTATATATTATTATTATTATATTTGCTGCCCCCTTAAATCTGTTGACAGACCCTGTATCTGCATGGATATCCTTTCATGTTATCTGCATGCACTGAAAGTGTCTGAAAAGGATGCCTGGCTATTTTCCGTAGCATTTGGTCATTCATAGCTAGGCATGGGTGGGAATGCCTGCAGCATTGGGCAGTTTGTCATTTTACACCACTTCCTAATACTACATTGCCTCTGGTCCAACCCATGGCTTCTACATGCATTAAAAAGTGCACATTCAATGAATCTTAAAAGTTAACACCTTTTTAATTGGTCACAGTTGTCCCCCTATGAAAAAGGGTGCGGGAAGTGCCTTGAAAGATTAAATCAAAGTTCACTTAATCTCCCATTCTCTGCAAAAGGGCAGTACGTGGGCCATGGTCAATTAGCTGATAGTCCAACGGGGGAGCTGATGAAGCAGTCAAAAAAGTATTTCATCACAGTACAGTCAAGCATTATGCAGTGGACAAATTCATGTGCATGATATGAGTCAGCTGAATCCATATTCCTGACTCACCAGCCACCGAGCTATTCATGGGGTTGTAGGCAGATGAACTGTGGTGATCCTCAGATAGGGTCCCTGTTCTCTTCAGCTAATGTATAAGGGCCTGACCTGCTGTAGATGCTCAGAGTTGAGCAGTCCCCACCCTGAGTGCAATTGCAATACGTATTTGCACAGAGCGGTCTCCTTTCGGCCATCTTATGATCTGCCACACTCTGTCACTCTTTGTGCCATTCTGCTTGTTTGCAACATGGGGTAAGATCTGATGCTGAACTACCACAGTGCGACAGATTCATCTGCTGATGGAGGAAGGTGGTATTCATCAGATTGTCCCTACTAGCAAGAGGGGGGAAAGGTGGCAGCTCCTGGCCATTCCCCCCTGCATTCCCTCTACCCCTTTTGATCATATTTCCAAGGGCAAAGGGGACGGTGTGAAAGAATTGAAACAAGAAAAAACAACTCCCCAAGTTCTACCTGCGGGGTAATCCAGTTTGTGGAGTTCTGCTCCATTCAGCTCTGGATCTGATCCAAAACCTCCCCACCTTATATCCCATTTCATGCTAGATGAGTACATCTTGTTCTGGTTCTCATTTCACACACACACACACACACACACACACACACACACACACACACACACACACACACACACACACACACACACACACACACACACACACACACACACACACACACACACACACATCTATATAGATATAGATATGAAATTCAGCATATAATGACCATTATCATTGGGGACCCTGAAATACTACTGGATCATGGAAAAATGTTCTCAGAGGAACTGACTGGTTTTGGAGGGTCAGAGGCTGGGCTGTGTGCTGAATCGGTAGCCCCATTCCGTATAACCAAGTGTGAGAGGGTTAACTGAAATCTTTAGAACTCTCCTTGTTGAAGTTGGAACTCATCCAGAACAACCAGGATGACACCCATATTTCGTCTAACAAGTACACAGGGACTCTAATTACTATTTTTGGTTGAGAGGCTCACATTTATATCCCAACTGAATGTCTCTGTAACAAGGTGGTTTTTGCTGACCCAGTCTAACCTTCTACATACGTTATGCAACTGAGCCAGGTTGCAGCTTTAGGTGTTCTCAACGAAACACAAGCACAAAGGAATCGCAGGTAGAAGGAAGCATCCACATTTAATGAAATGAGCTGCTTCTACGTGCAGGACATGTACATTATCTGTTCTGCGAGTATAGCCAAAAAACTTTTGAACAGCAAACCCTGCATATAGAACTCCTGTTTAGATTGGACACCAGGTTAGCTGTGTTAATTGCTGGAGTCCAGGGAATGGTTGTGGCCAGCTCTGTTTTGCTCCTTTTCATTGAATGCAGGTGACGGGCTTTATGTTAAAGAGGCATTTGATTTGATGTCAACAGTAGCTTGGGTGAAAGCTAGGATGGTGAAAGTGAAGGTTCCTGGGGAAGGGAGGAAACAAGATACGTCTGGCTTACAGCAGCCCTAATAGGGTTTTCAATATATGTTTAGTGTTTCCAATATTCAAGACAAATTTAGACAACCATCTGGGAGATATCCTTTGATCTGGATTCCTATCTAAGGTGTGGGTTGGATTTGATCACCCTGCAGGCCCCTTCCAGCTTCAAAATTCTATAATTCTATGATTTTTAAGTAGGGGTTTTATCAATGCCACTCCCAGTGTGCTTCCATGACCAAATGGGAATCTGAACCCAGATTTCTTTAGACCTAGAATACCACTCTTATCAGCTAAACCATAAATGTTCTCTTGTTCAGAAGGCTGGGGGATAATAGATAATTATAAGTGTTGTCTTCATTTAATTTAGAATTACATGGAACAGGTAGAAATGGGCATAATGGATGATTCCCAAAATAGAACACCCACTTGTTTCTGGCCGTATTTCAAAATATTTTCTTTTGTTATTTTGCTGCTATTTTACTAGTTATATGTCTATCTTTAAGCAGATCTTATAAACCTAAAAGAGAATTTGGCATTGAAAAGCAGGAAAAATAGATTTTAATTGGTTTGAATCATATAACCATAGCCAGGGCCGGCACGTCCATTAAGGTGAACTAGGCAGTTGCGTAGGGTGCCAAAATGGAGAGAGGGCACCAGCCAGCCTGCTGCCCCCTGCCCCCCGCCACTGGCCACCGCTGTCCATCCCCCCGCCGCCAGTTGCCGTCCGCCCACTGCCCCCCGTGCCCATCGCTGCCCACCCCCAGTGCCCGTCGCCGTCCGCCTGCCACCCCGCCCCCGCCGCTGCTGGCCCCCGCCGTCCGTCCCCCCACCCGTCGCCGTCTGCCCCCCACCCTGCCCTGCCCCGCCCCACCACCCATCGCTGCCCTGCCCCCCCCACCGCTTATTTTCTGCAGCTCCTGAGGCCAGGACATGAACTAAATTTCAAGTACAAAAGCAAAAGCAAAGTGTGCTGCTTATATACTGCTCGATAGAGTGCAATGCATTCTCTGGGTGATTTACAAGGTACAGTGCAGGCTACACATTTCCCCCACCCTAACAGGTCATTTTACCAATGTGGGAAGGATGGAAGGCTGAACGAACCTTGAGCCTGCTACCTGGAACTGAATGCCAGGTTGTGGGTTCAGTTACAAAACTGCTATAACTGTGTTGTGTAGATATGTGTACAGTCCAAATGACTGGAAGATGCACTTCAGGGTCTCACATGAAGATTTTCCCCTGAAAGTGACTTTTGTACCATATTTTCCTGCCTATAAGATGCCCTCATGTATAAGACAATCCTGTTTTCCAACCCAAAATTACAGTTTCACAACCACATGGTTCTCACGTCGGCTTACTTCCATTTATAAGATGACCCTCAATTTTTAGTCTAACAATTTTAGACAGAAACATAGCCTTATAGATGGGAAAATACTATAATTAGTTACAAGTAGAGATGTGCATGAATAGAAAAAATGGAGTTTCATTTGTCATTTGTTGTTTAGAGGTCCGTTTCAGTTCGTTTCCGTTGTTCGTGAAATTTTTGTTTTATTACCGTTTCGTTACCGTTTCGTTACCATTTATTCCAATTTTTAATGATTTTTTTTTTAGCATTTAAAGCCGTTCGCTTCATTGCAATAACGGAAATGAAACGCACGACCAAAATCCCCCTGCGTTTCTGTTCGTTTTGTTTCATTTTAGGGACAAATTTCGTTTTTCGTTTCGTTGCGTAACGGAACAAAAAATGAACAACGAAAACGAAAAATTGTTTGTTCCGTGCCCATCTCTAGTTACAAGCATACAACATACAAAGATGCAGTTACAATTACGTTCAACATAAACTTACAGTAGTTCCAGTTTCTCAGAAGGGACTAAAACAGTTACATTTTAGTTGCATTCCTACAACAATAACAGCAATTAAATAATTACATTGTATTGCAAAAAGAGTAACCTTACCCCACCAGGTTACAATCATGATGTAACTTTAGTAAACAGAAAAAGAAAATATTTGTAACTATGAAGCACTTAAGGTACCCAGTGTGGTACAGAGGATAAAATGAGGCTGAAGAACTCTGGAAACCAGAGTTTGAATCCCCACTTGGCCATGGAAGTTAATTGGGGGAATGGGATGGAAGTGACAAAAACTCTCCTTAAATATCTCACATACCTTGGAATCCTATTGGAGTCACTCACTATAACTTGGTTCTGGCTTGACAGCACATAACTAACTACTATAGGTCTTTGGATGATTTATTTGCGAAGCTCTGATCCTCCATGGTCATATTTTGTTACTTAGATTCTTTGTGCCTGGGGACACTATCTGTTTAATTTCTGACCATACTGTATAATGAAGCTGAATTCTCTCAGTGAGTTATAAATTCTGAGTTTCTCAGGATGAGATACAATCTGTGACTCATACACATGATATTTTCACTTTCCTGTGTCATAATCCTGCCCTGGAGTGGACCATAAATCCACTGCTAGGCTTCACAGGTTAGGACAAACTGACATAGTACTACATTAGACAGGACCATGCAGCTCTTTGTGTGTATACATGCGCATGCACAGAAATTAAAATAGTAAGCAATAATACAAATGTGATTGTGACTTTATTACTTTAAATAGTCAAACTATCACAAAGCAAAAGCAGTTTAGAAACAAAAATAACATTAGATGACTTGTTTAAAGGTTTGTATTATGGGACTTGTAAATTTTATTTGCTTTGGGATTACTTAAAATAACATCCTGTTTCAAGATGATTTTTGCTATTTAACACATGCAAATGTACCTAACCACATCTGATAAACTCTTGTTTCAAATGAGAGGATGTCATGATACCATTAAAGCTGGACGGTCAGAGTAATAAAAGGGACTCTATTTTTGGCATTTCTAGCTTTATATTGTTCCAGGACTGTGCTTTCATGCTATAGGATAGGGTGTAAAAATGAGAGGAGTGAGGTCACCTTATTATTCAACTATGCTTTAACCCCTGCAAGGGATGCTGCATGATTCTGATAGAAACAAAAATATCTTATTATGCAGTTTATCAAGTTACATTATCTCAGCAAAGAAATGAAGCTTCAAGGCTGGAACAGTCTCTATCATTCAGAAAACAAGCAACTAGCTCTGTGCTGCAGTGGCAAAGAAGACAGCTTGGAATAAGTTCAGGTTCATGCATTTACAATTTATAATAGGATGGAGAGCACACAGTCCCTCAGCCTCACAGAGCCATCCCATAAGCAACTTTTGCAGACTTCAAAGTTTTGAAGGATTTTTGTTTGTTTTGTTTTTGTTGGGGGGGGGACCCACCTTGTTTCCTCAATAGGTTGTAGGATGTGACTTTTGTAATGTTGCAGTCCCTACTTGAGGATCACCAAGGCCCTTCTTTTAATCTTTTTTTTTTTTTAATTGCTACTAGAGAATGGTGCAAACATTTAAATTTGTAAAATTTTTTTGATAAACCCAGATACGAGATTGAGAGATCACCAAGGCCCTTCTTTTAATTTTTTTTTAAATTTTGCTACTAAAAAAATCAACAGCAAAGGCGTTTAAATGTGTGGAAAAAAAGCTTTTCCTTTTTTTTGATAAACAGCAGATGATTGACAGTCACCTTAGGCCAGAGATCCAGTGTGCATGAGAATAGTTACAAGTTCCTCACGGCTGGACTCTTCACTTGCTTTCTTTGTTCATTATTGGCACTTAAAGTCTCAATAATGGAGAGGACCCTCTCTCCCTCCCTTTGTTCCACCTAGAATAAAATATTTTAGTACTTACGGCTGCAAAAGAATCAACAGCAAACAGGCAACAAACTCTGCTGACTTCAGTTTTTAGAGATGAATTGCAAGAGAGCAACAGCGTTCCAAAACAAGCTGCAGACAGAACCAAGGTTTTTTTCCTCCCCGCCTTCGTCACCACTTCCAAATTAGTCTGTTTTGCCCTATTTTTAATTCTGGAGCAGGAAGCAAGGAATGGTTTTTGCTGGACAGATTGACAGTCACCTCAGGCCAGAAAGAACAATGCCAAATAAATGACAGTGTGCATGCAAAGTTTTAAAAACTCCAACAGAGGCTACTTTTTCAGTTTAAAACCACAAATTCATTTTTTCAGTAATCAAAACCTACTGCAATTACATTATAGTACTTAATTACTGCAATAAATAGACAAAGACAAATGTAGATTAGCCCCTTTGGTCACTTTCTCCAATTTTAGTCTCTTTCAAAGGGTGTGGCAATTTAAGTTGCCAGGAAATCTGAAAAATTGCCTCCAACCCTACTGAGATTGCTCATATAGTCAACTTCTTCATTGCTTATTTATGGATTATGTAGAAGTTATTTAACAGTACCCTACCTTTTTGCTCAAAAATGATACAGTATTCAAGGCAAACTGACAATAAAATCAAAATCTGTTAAAAACTTAAAACAAATTAATCAACCAATTAATTCAAATAATTTAAGAAGCCATTAAGAATTTATCTTTTAATGATTTAGAATATTTTATTAAAGCTAAAAGTAGGTAATTATTCAAATATTACACAAACTAAAAACTTCATATCAAGAATTGTATTTTGTAAACCATCACTAAACACAAACCATCTCATTTAATAACATCTCCAAGCCAGTCAGTCACTTAGGAAAAAGCTTCCTGAAAAAAGGACAGCAAAGATGGGGCCAGCCTGGCCTCTATTGGGAGGGAGTTCTAGAGTCTAGGAGCAGCAGCAGAAAAGGCCCTGTCCTGTGTCTCCACCAAACATATTCACGACAATCGTGGAACAGAGAGAAAAGCCTCCCCTCATTATCTTAAAGCCTTGGTAGGCCTTGTCTGACTCACTCTTAAGAACTTTTGGCAAGGTTTGCTGAAAAGATAAGATTGAGGAGACAGAAGAATGAACTTGAAATGAAATCTGTTGCCAAATGCAGTAGTTTTGGGCCTTTTCACACGACCCCTAAGATCCGCTGGTCCCTTAAATTCGGACCAGAGATCTTGGGGGTTCGTTTCTGTTCCTGCGTCCCCACCCCTCAGCACTTCCTGCTTCTGTCGGTGTGAGGGGAGGGAGGGGGGAAAAGGACAAAAGAAGCCTTTACTAACCTGCCGGTGCCGGTCGAAGTTGCCACGAGCCCCGTTACTTCCTGGTTCCTTCTCAAGGGGTTCTTAAAGGGGCGGGAGGCAAAAAAACAACAGACAAGCGAGGAGAGCCCGGCACTCTTATCCGCATCAAGGAATTTTCATCTGCTGAGAGCAAGTACATGAAAGGTGCGCTGGGTCGCGCTTATGGGGGCGTGGTCACACTTAATTTTCTCTAAACTCCGGAGCTGGTGGGGAAACATTTCTAAGCTCCGGAGCAGCTCAGCTTAGGGGTCGTGTATAAATGCCCTTTGTGGATATCCACGCTGTATAGCAGGGGTGAGCAACTCCCTCCAGCCATTGTCAGATAGCAACTCCCATGATCCCTCACACTTGACTTTGCTGGCTGACTGGAACTGCAGTCCAACAGTATTTGGAGGACAGCAGGTTGCCCGTTGCTGCTATGTAACAGCTGAAATCGACCAGTCAGTTGGAATGGCCTCTCTGAATCAGTGGATCTCACAGAGGAGCTGACTCACCAATTCCCCACAGACCCGAGACTAGCCATTGTTATACAACTTCAGTGTCATCAATACAGCCTTTAAGAAAGGCTTAAACTAAGGCTCACTAGGGAAGCCATTAAGTTTAGATGAAAAATGTGTGCATTGGTTTCCTGCGGCATAAGCATGTGGTATGGATGGGTAGGTACATCCCCCCCTTCCAGATGTTCATCCTTATTAGGGTCATTCAGGGATGCAGTGAGAACTTTTCTCTGCACTCGCTGGTAGGTTCTGGGAAGGTACAATGATAACACCAGGGCAGGAGCAGCTTCTGAAATCTGCTCCACCTCGACTGCACCTAAAGCGGAAGAACCTTTCATCCAAAAACAACAAAGATGGATGTGAGAAATTAAAGGAATGAAAAAGGAAAATGTGATCCATTGTTGGCTGAAAGGCAGCATAGAAATAAATTACAGCCGTCCTTAACACAATGATTGAGGCTTTTAATACAGTATTTAAAAAAGCAGAAACACGGTGGGGGAGAAGAATTTGTTTTTGCCGCTGCTAGGCAGGGCCATGGATTGATTGATCTTGTATTTCATCAAACCCTGCATTCCAGCCCAGATGAATAACTGCTGTCTGCTGGTAAAGTGAACAACACATCTTTTAGCACCAACTAGTGGCCCTGCAGAACTGCTGAGGCTGATGCTTTCCAGGAAGCAGCAGTAAAAGAGTCATGTTTGAGGCAAGATTTGGTCCATTAAGAATGGGGAAATTCTCTTCCAGGTATCAAAATACTGGCTGAAATCCTGTTGCTGTAACTTGCATTACAAAAGACTAATGATGACCTCAGCCCTGGCGGGTTTGGGGGAATTATTTTTTTCTGATGTATTCTACCCCCCCCCCAAAAAAAAGGTCTCAAAGCTCTCTTGGGATTATTTTTGTCCTGGTGAAGCCATTGTAGGTTGTGGGACAGGAGGGTCTTTCAGTTCCAAACATTTTCACCAGTAGGGATGATTTTACTGAGGGAAAACTGTACGGTGAAATGCTCTGCTCTTTTGTTGTCTGATTTTACAGTGTTGTTACTGTTTACCATTGTAAACCGCCCAGAGTTCCCATGGGAAGATGGGCGGGGTATAAATGCAATAAATAAATAAATAAATAAATAAATAAATAAATAAATAAATAAATAAATAGTTCCGGGGGGGGGCATTTTGGAAAATCACCTCCAAGAAGAGGGTAAAGTTTTCATTTTTAAAAAATATGAAACTCCCCATTTGCTGCTGGTTAGATAGCTCAGTGCTTTAGGTATCTGGGAGTTCAATTCCCCACTGCGCCTTTTGTGAGGAAAGCCAACGTGTGTGGCCATGGGCAAGCAAGCAAGTATGTGTTCTGCTTATATACCGCCTCATACCACTTCAAGTAGCCTCTGAACAGTCCCAGGTTGCACCCAGTAATAGTAAACCACTTCTGAATATTCTCTACCTGGAAAACCCTGATAATGGTCACCATTTTGATGGCACATGAAATCAGTGCTGGCTGCAGCTATGGCAATGCTCCCCCACTCCCCCAGCAAGAGGTTTGGTGATACTGTTGCTACTACTGCTGCCAGAGTGCTGTTAATGCAGAGGGCAACAGTGGCAATTGAGTTGGCAACCGGACCGCTGTTCGAATCCCCCACAATGCTCTGGACGTATGATCCAAGAGATTGTTTAGCCAATATGCAAGAGACAACAAGAGGAAGTATCGATTTTACTTATTTTTAAATAGTCATACAAAATGTCCCCCACATAGTTACATACTGTCTTGTGCATAGTTCAGCCCTACGGTTGTACTACGCATGAAAAAGTATCTGCAATGTTCTTTGTCCACTCACACGTTAATGATATTGCCACACATTCCAAATATCTCTTGAAAACAAAATGCAGTGCAGCCGGGAACAATTTGTTATATATCGTAGAAGGGAATTCCCATTTAAAGTCCTTGACATACACACCTCTGTGGCAGACCTCTTATTGGAACCTGGCCTTGTTAAACAGTGGCCTCTCTGTTATCTCTGTTCTTGGTCCGCTGACATAGATATGGTCTGGAGAAACCTTGCAGCAACCAGCTATACCCATGCACACAACCATGCATTATCCAAACATCACAGTTTGGGGACATCTGTATATCAAGTGATATTTTTCTAGTCCTGTTAATACTAATCGCATGCACTTTGAAAATGTTTAATCAGTCTTACATCATTATTTTCAATCCAGCGAGAGGGCGTCACAAAGACTATTGGCCTTCATCAAAGTGCACAACCAGCTGGAACAGTTTTTTTTCTTCCTTGTTTTTCTATAGCAGTTCCCTAAGACTGGATATAGCTGCCTAGATGCCCTAAGCACACCTGATCTTGCCTAATTTCAGAAGCTAAGCAGGGTTGATCCTGCTTAGTACTTGGATGGGAGACCACCAGGGAATACCAGGCGCTGTAGGCGCCTGGAGTAGGAACAGGCAAGCCACTCCAGTATTCCTGCTAAGAAAACTCCATGGACAAGGAGTCATGAAGAGTCGGTCATGAATGTAACGAAACAACATGCACACACAAGACTAGAGATGCAGGCCATTTTATAAATTTCAGAGTTGCTGGTCACTTTTGATGAGAACTTTTATTTTTACACTGATGTACATGAAATTTGGAGACATGATAGATGTCAAAGAGGGAGTAAACCTCCAGTTTTCTGACAGCTTTAAAGTTGCCTTTAAAAAAATACTGAAATAATTTGTGTCCCATCTAACTAGATGTATGTCCTAGAATCTAAATAACTATAAATTTAGTTTTCTTTATTTTAGAACCAAATCTGGCAGTTCTGCTTCACAATCTTGACTTTATACACATTAGTTGGAATCAGATTGATTCTGTTTGAAATTTTGAGTTTGTCTGAATCAAGTGCACAGCCCTGATATATTAACTTTTTGTACATTATTTATTTATTTAGTGACTCAGTGGACTAGGGCAGTGTTTTTACCTTTTTTTGGGCAAAGGCACACTTGCTGAGGCACACCACCTGCCAGTGGACTATATATAAAGTAATTTTTCAATTTTTCCCACAGCACAGGACATCTTGCGGCCACATGGTCAGCTGTTGTTGAAAAACACTGGACTAGGGCACAGAAATGGTCAGCTGCAAAGTAGGCAGCTCAGCGGTTCGAATCCTGGGTGTCACGCACCGGAGTGAGCTCCCGCTATTAAACCTAGCTCCAGCCAACCTAGCAGTTCAAAAGCATGTAAATGCATTTACAGTGGACCCTTGTATAACAAATGGTTTGTATAACACAAAATCTGTACAACATAAAAATTCTGGAGATAGGGGAAATTTGCTTAACAGAATCACGTATGGGGTGAATCCGTACAACATAAAAATGGTAGCGATTAGGGATTACTCCATTTTCAATGCATTTCTATGGGAAATTTGTATAAAGGAAAATTTGCTTAACAGAATTTCATTTGGAATGAATTAATTCCTTTATACAAGATACCACTGTACTGTAGATAAATAGGTACTACTGTAAAAAGTGGGAAGGTAAACTGTTTTCCATGCACAGAAATGCGTTCAGCCATGCTGGCCACATAGCGATGGACTTGCACAACAAGATGAGCATCACCTCTAGAGTCGGAGATGACTAACACGCATGTGCATGGAGAACCTTTATCTTTTTATACTGCCAATCTACCTAAGGCCATCTTGATTTCAGCAGCTTAACATGTAGATACTTTGCGAACTACAGCTATTTCAGTGTCTTACCATCAAAGAACCAATTCACAGAGAGGGACTCTGAGGAAGCGCATAATGTCCATGCAGTGCACTGACATCTCCAGGAAGAGTTTCTGAAGTTCTAAAGAGCTTTCATCAGTAAGTGTGGCCATTGATACATTTATACTGTTGGACAAATAATCTGTCTCTATATAAGATAACTTTCTATACTTCTAAAATGGTCTAGACTTGAATGACTGATCTTCATGTGTTTACCAGGGCATGAAGATGGCTGCATTATCAATTATCAGGCTCTACTAGGCTTGAATGCTGCACTGAACTCCTTGGAAGAAGGATGGTAGCAGGATAGACAGTTAAAAAAATAAACAAACAATGACCTGTTGGCTCCAACTGTATTGTTATTAACACTTTGATTTTTAAGTACAGAGAGTGTTACTATAGATTCAATTCAGTTCTTTAAAAAAGCTCTCTGGTTTATGAATGTGGGATAATGTGCTTCTGTATCCGTGATGCAAAAGGCCAGGAAATGTCCCAGCATTGATGCACAACATTGTGCCCACATTGCCAGTAGGAAAAAGGATGGCGAGCTTTACAATAGCAAAGGACAGCCTGAATGTTGACAACACCAGTGACAGCCTGGAAATGCATGGCAAAATGCCCCTTTCTGGATGACTGTCATGCCATTCCTTTTTTAAAACAAACAACCTATCCTTTGACTGTATCTCAGTGACTTTTCATTGTCCTACAATCTTCCTTGCAGAAAACTGCAACAATCCATCCACTTTGGAACTCTCTTGTTGGTAAGCCTGTTTAAGAAGACAAAAGAAAATGGAGACAAGATAGTCTCAGTCTTCCAGGAAAAGTTAACCTCATGGCAGTGATAATAAATTACAAAGGAAAGAAAAACCCCAATAAAAATTAATGTTGCCACTACAACAGAGCCTTGTTTCATTTCATTGCAAGGCACAATGATGGCATACCAAGTAGCTTTGAACCTGTTGCAGATGAGCAGGTGCAGAATCAGGTGAAGAGCTGAAGAAATACTTGGCATAGAACAGGCCTGCCCAAAGTCCGGCCCGGGGGGCCAAATCCGGCCCGCCAGGCCATTCTGAGTGGCCCACGGCTGGCTGGCCCACCCCTCCCTCCCTCTCCTTCACCCCATGTTTTTTTTTTTAAAAGAAAGTGGGTGGGGCTTGCAGTGGGGTGGCAGGGTTGGGGAGCAACCGGCCCCTGACACATTCTCAGGCACCAAATCTGGCCCTCCTTACAAAAAGTTTGGGCACCCCTGGCGTAGAACAGAAAAGAGGACATTTCCAGCTTTAAGCATTTGAGTATAGATAGGTCCCCTGAGAGCGTACGACACATGGCTCTGTTTCTTCACCACTGCCGTATGGTATGACCTTTAATAAACCCTTTTGTCTCACTCAGAAGCTGTGCCAAAGCTAATATTCGTAGAACATTTTGCTTCCTTTGCCACCTTATAGCATCAGTTTCCTTGAGGCTCAAGGAAACAGTGAAAGGGTTCAGGGAAAAGATAGGGTTGAATTCCTTCTCTTGATTTTCTGTGCACGGAGGTTTTTTTTTTTTTTTTAATTTGCTCTGTCATTGTGAATTCAGTATGGTTAAGATAAATTTCTGCTGATCACTCAGAATCAGGAGCCTAATGGATTTGCAGGCAGTGATTTTTTTTTTTTTTTAAAGAGCTAATACAATTGACAGGGTGACTTACCACCAATTATATCCTGGAGAGACCGTCCTCTGCTTTTAGGGACTTCCCAAGACCCACAAGCAAGGAATTACTCCCCCCCCCCCGACCCATCATCAGTAGTATAAATTCAGTGGCTTACAACATTACAAAATACCTGGTAACTATCCTAGCCCCACTGGCTGGACTCATGGACCACCACATGCACAATTCAGAGGAGTTTGTTTCTAAAGTCAGGGAGCTGAAACTGGTATCCTTTGATGTTACATCTCTCCTTACCAGCATCCCCACCATCAATGCCCTAAAAATGTAAAGAGAAGACTAAGAGAAGATAGCACCCTAACCTCCAGCCTCAACCCAGCCCAGATGTGCCAGCTCCTGGACTTGTGTTTGAACATCACATATTTCATGTACAGAGAGAACTTCTACAGGCAGAAGCATGATTGTGCCATGGGTTCCCCAGTGTCACCAATTGTTGTGAACCAATACATGGAAGAAGTGGAGAAGAAGGTGCTCAACACCTTCCCAGGGACAACACCATCCTGCTGGTTCAGGTATGTAGATGATACCCGGGTGAAAATCAAGACTCAGGAAGTACAGGCCTTTGCAGACCACATCAATGCGATGGACCCTAATATTAAGTTCACTAGGAAAGACAACCAAGACAATTTGCTGGCTTCCCTGGTCTGCTCTGTTATCATAGGACCCAGCTACAGCCTGGGAATAGAAATTTACAGGAAACAACCAAATACTGACCAATACCTACTGTTTGATTCCCACCCATCATTACAACACAAATTAGGAGTCACCAGGACTAAACCACAGAGCAGAGATCATCCCCACCTCCACAGAAGCCAAGAAGAAGGAAGGAAGGCACCTGAAGACAGCCCTTAAGGCCTGTGGATATCCAAAGTGGGACTTCAACAAAGCAGTGTGCCAACCCAGAAGAACAAGGGATCAGCCTGAGACCCAGACCTGCTCATTCCCTACATGGCTGGAATGTCTGAGAAGCTTAAACGGGTTTTTGGCAAGCAACAAATCCCTGTTTATTTCAAACCCACAAACACACTAAGGCAGAGACTCGTCTACCCAAAGGACCAGATACCAAAACACAAAAGAAGCCATATAGTATATGTGGTCCAAAGCAGTGATAAGGAGTGTGCAGACCTGTTTAGAACTTAAACAGCCATTAAACAGAAGGATGATCCATCATAGGAGGGGTAACAGCTCAGGACCACAATCAGCAGTACACCTCCACTTGAAGGACAAAGGGCACACATTCAAAGGTGAGGATGTACACATATTAGACAGAGAAGATAGGTGGTTTGAGAGAGGGATCAGGGAAGCCATTCATATGAGTATTGAAACCCTTCTCTCAATAGAGTTGGGAGGCTCAAGCACAGTCTATCTGCCACTTACCAAGCTGTGATTTCAACAGTACGTACACAAATCAAAAATACTTCATGCCTTCACCACCAAGGCCATAGCTAATGACCCATACTTTATGGTTTCAGCACTTTAGGCCATTGTTCACCTTAAGGCTACTGAGTTTGTTGTCTACCTAATGAGCCTCGTCAGGCTATTGTTCATCTTATGAGCCTCTTTCAGACAAGGGCGAAACATCCTTCCAGCTGTTCCCATGAATAACGTCTTCCGTTCCACTGGGTTTCCTGCCTTCTCACTCCATCTTCAGCATTCACATGGCAGCAAAAGCGCACTGGGCTGGGTCTTCCAAGCATTGTCAAACTACATTTCTCATCCTCTCTAATTAGGGAGCATGGTAGCTGAAGTTCAACATCTGGAAGATGCCTATTTTTCAACACTCCCCCTTCATTATGGAATGCCCCTCTTAGAAGTTGACCCAAGGCATCTTAGACATGGAAAATTTTGCCCTCTAGCTATGATGAATAGGTAAACACTGTCTTTTTGGTGACAGAGAAAAGGCAGTTTATTCTCCATAGACCTCTCACCATTGCACAGATAATGTACTATTAGAAAATACAGGTTGCCCAAGGCCACACAGGCTGGCTTTTTTTTAGGCACAGAGGAGAATCAAACTCCTAACCTCTGATTCTGCAGCCAGATACTAAAGCACTGAGCTATGCAGATGCAATAATAATCATGTGCTACCAAGTAAATTCTGACTTAAGCTGACCCTTATCTGGGTTTCCTTGGTAGAGAGTCCTCAGAAGAAGTCCACCATTCCCTCCTTCCAAGGGCATCCTGGGATTGTGCAGCTTGCCTCAAGCCCCACAGGCTGGCTCTTCTAGGATGCCCAGCGGGAAAGCAAACTCCCAACCTCTGGTTCCACAGGCCAGGTACCTAACTCTCTGAGCTCTCTAGCCAGCTAGGAAATGACTTATAGGTGCTTATTTTGGGGGGTTTTGTGTGGAATTTCTACAGTCATTTAAGCTGCTGAGGCAGTTTTGGATTTTGTTATCTCTTAGCTTTATCTATATGTGTACATCTCCTACAGAATTTATTTTAAGCTATTGCTAATGAATGGAAAATAATAAATTAGTGGCAAGCAAGAGCCTTGCCTTCCTTGCTCCTCCCTGCAGCTTCCAATGACATCTGGTTGATATATTCTTTCCTGAATTTACTGGATAGAATAAATTAGTCAGCACTCTGCAAGGTCAGTTAGCCTTTTCTTGTTAATGGCACTTGGAGAGTTTATTATAACAGCTGGTCACTTCCTGGCTTCTTGCTAGACTATACATTTTTTTTTTTTAGCACTAGGGCTTATTTTCCTTTTTAATTGCAGCCTGGCTGGCATCCCCCCCCCTCCCCACACACACAATCACTGGCAGAAAACTGGCAGTGCTTTCCTTGAATGTGCCAAGAAGAAAGCTTCACATTTTGTGCTTTGTCGTCTCCAGGGACAGATTGCTCAAGGTGCTTCATGGAAGAAGCATTCGCTCTGCAGAGGGAAAGTCACCACAGTTCTGCTGCCGTCTTTCAGCTCCGCCCACCTGCATTTCCCCACCATTAAGAGGCTTTCCAGGAAAGACAGCAGCTCACAAGCCGGCAGAGGAAACCTCACTTCGTCCCCCCCTCCTACCCCATGTGAAGCTTCTCGTAAGCAGCACGTTTGAGTTCCTCTCCCCATTCACGTCAAAGCCAGAGAAACAAGCTGTGTTTGATGAGGATTCCACTTTGTGTGACCTTTGGGCTTGGCCTTCTCTTTGCAGAAAACAAAACAGAATTTTTTAAATAAAAGAGTGGGACTGCGCTCTTTGTACCTAAAAGAGTGTTACAAGATTTTTCACACACACAAAAAGCCCCAGGGTTGCAACCACATGCACAAAAAAATTGTCACAGTCTCCCTCAGAAGGCTGATGACTTTTGAAAGGTTTTTTTCCCCTCACCTAGTAAAATGAAATAAGTAAATGTTTACACCTGTGCCTTCTACAGTAGAAAGGAAGGACTTATATCAATTTCATAAGTGCAGTGTTTCCTCCTTTGGGGGTGGGGGGAAGAGTTCCAGAAGAAGAAATATGCCCATTGAAAGGATTGGTTAAGCAAAAAGATGCAGTGCCTCTATGTAGGAACTAAGAATGGGTGCTGTGTGTGTGTGTGTGTGTGCGTGTGCGTGCGTGCGTGTGAGAATAGTTCGACACCTAGCCTCTCAGAATCAACTTTGCTTCCTGTGGTGAAGTCTGATATCTAAAAAGCTTCACAATTTGCACTTTGCTGATTTGAGAGTGCTAGCAACAGACCGCTTCAAAATATAATCTGTGTACGATGAGTTTTAATCTTGAAAACACTTACCTTGTATCAAATGCAGCAGCCACATTACATTCTTATTAAAGCAGCTCCACTGGCTGCCAATCAGCTATCAGGCACAATTCAAGGTGCTGACCTTGACCAACAAAGCACTGTACCGCCTGGGTCATAGCTACCTCAAAGATCGAATCTCACGGCATGAACTGACTTGGGTGTTAAGGTCATCAGCAGAGGCCCTTCTCTCCATCCCACCACCCTCACAGATACGTCTCGTGGGAACCCATGAAAGGTCCTTCTCAGCGGCTGTGCCCAGACTCTGGAACTCCCTCCCACTAGAGGCCAGGACTGTCTCATCTCTGGCAAAGACCTTTCTCACCAGGCAAGCTTTCCCTGATTGATGGTCTACCTATTATGTGTCTTTTATATGAATCTACAGGATCACATAGACTATGTGTTGATAACTACTTATAACCTTATGGGTTTACATTGACACTATGTTTTCAATGTTAGTTTCCATCACTCATAACATTACATGGAACTTTACTCCCCTTTAACTGCTTGCATTGTCTTGTAGCTTTAATGTAATGTTTTCTATTAACGCTGTAAGGTGTCCCTCAATTCCCTGTTCTCAATAGTTGAACATGTCTTAATTGTACTGGACGGTATATTATCGCTTATTCTGTAAGCCACCTTGGGTCCTTTTTCCAAGGAGAAAGGCGGGGTAAAATACTCTAAAATAAGTAAATAAATAAATAAATCCAGAGACACTTGAACGGGACTTACCAGTGAATGGGTATGCACAGGATTGCAACGCTTAGTTTCATGAACTAACTTTTGCTACACAGATATCCTCTGTTAACTTTGTAGCTTAACATCCACTGTGATGTTTAACTCATTGTCTTAGTATAAGTTAAATTTCCTTTCCTGAACTACTCCTTTTGTCAATATTTGAAGAGCTATTAATTTGAACATTAAAAACAAAAAGCTGACTTGGCACATTAAGCTTGATCTCAAGTGACCTCAAGGTTGGTCAGGCTTGGCCTACAATAACAGATATCCTGGAACAAATTTGGGCAAAACAATGTGGACGAGAGCGCAAGGCACGTCAGCCAACATCTGTTTGTTTGCACTGTGTGTATATCACTGACCTTGGAGCACACAGTACAGAAAATGCTCACTTAAACTTCGGCTAGCAGGAGCAGCCCTATAGGCTGCAAAAACCAAACAGTTGCCTGCAGTGGCATGTGTGCTTCAGGAAGAAGGAGAAACACTTGGCTTTTCTAGCAGGACCTTCATGCACGCACTTCATGCACATCTAGTGCTGCACAACTTCTGGCCCGCTGAATACTGTGATATGGCGACAGGGCTTTGCGAGGGCATCAGACTTTGGAGGGGACAGGCACTGAGTAGTGAGTGGTAGGAAAATAAATGGCAACTCCTTCTCCTTTGCTTTCTCTGAAAACATGTTCCCCCTTCCCCCATTCTCCTGGAAGGACATCATGATCTCATTCTCCCTTTTCATTTGCAGCTGGCCCCATTGTATAAAAGAGTGGGAAGGTGATGGTGCCACTTGCCCAGGCAGCTAAAATGGCTGGTTTCACCTCAAGAGGTGAAACATCTGGGTCAGCATAGCTAACTTTCAAAACATCTGGAAGCCTGAGTCTGAATCATCTGCAGGCTTAGCTTGAGAACCACTGCTCTGGTTGCTGTGGGATAGAAACCTCTGTCATCACAAGAGATGAGGACAATTTGGCAGTGGCCTGCTCAGACACAGTGCCCCAGCTTCCCTGTCCTACCTCCTCTGGGTGCTGCTTCTGATTGGGCACCCACTGGAGAAGTCACCACTGGGAAAGGCCGAACACCTATTTAGCAAAACAAACAAAAAACAAAGAAAAAAATCAACTGGTGGTTCATGTCCATCTCTAATTGTCACACAAAACTGGTTGTGCTGGCCCCAGCTGATGATGGGAGTAACAACCTGACAGCTTCTGGGAAGCTGCAGGTTTGCCATCAAGGACAAAGAATTTACAGACTGCCTCATGTTTGTCCTGTCTTTTCTCCCCATAAAAGCTTCCTATTAGTAGGGTTTGGATTACTATTGGTAATGCAAAAGTGGATGCTTCCTTTCAGCAATAGAAGAAGGAGACTTTCAATTTTAATATCCACCATCCCCAAAACTCCTATTTGTCTAGCTGACCTTAACAAGGGCCACAAACTCAGAGTTACAATGTCCAGGTTTGCCGTAGAAGTAAAATCTATGCCTTCAATTTTTGAAAAGTAATAACATGGTGCAGAGTTTTTTCCTCTGCTGCTGGAACCTTCTGCCCCCCCCCACTTCCCAAGTTGGAGCAGTTTGAATAGTGCTTTCTCTGTGCAATCAGTTGTTTTGTTCTCCAAAAAGATAAGGTGTGTGACTGGAGTAGCATTCTGGTGACTAAGACAGCTCTGAACACCAGAGGTGTAGCTAGAGTTTGGAGCGCCCAGGAACAAAACTAGTTTTTGCGCCCCCCCCAATGTTTCACCCGCCCAGCATGACCCCTGCACTCTTGTTCGGTTGCTTGCTCACTCTCCATGGGCTGAGGGCACGTGGGGGGCTCCCAGTGGGACGGGCACTGCCTTCACTCCGCCCGCGGCTCCCCTCCCCCATCCGCCAGGGCCACCAGCTCCAAATAGACCCCACAGTCCCACGATCAACCAGCTGTGGAACCTCCTCCTCAGCACTTGGCCCAGATGGCACAGGCGGCACCTGACCCCACCTCAGGCGAAGGGTGACCGGATGCTGTGGGGGCTGCCATTGGCAGCGGCACCTTCCTCCTTGTTTTTCCCGCCATGGGAAGGCTCTTGGCCACCGCTCCAGTAGTAGATGTGATAGTCATCTGAACTGAATTCACCCATTTCTGACCATTTTTTAAAAAAATAATTTTAAAAAAATCATGCTGATCCGGCCCGTGGGCCAACTGGTCAGTGCAATAGGTTTAAAAAAAAACAGCCTGGCCCACAGGCCAGCTGGTTGGCACAATAGGTTTTAAAAAATGAAACAAATGAAAAATGAAACTTTTTTTTAAAAATGTGTTTTATTTTTAATGACCCAAACCAATTAAGAAAATGAAAAATGAAATGAAACAAAATGCCATTTTGGTGTTCTGTGCTCATCTCTACTTACAATGATGGAAGGACAGCATAGTCTGTTATATTCTGTAGCCTTGCTGATCAACTGGGACACAAAAGTAACAGTGTGCTCCCATTTATAAGCCTAACAAGGCTATCCAAAAAGGAGATAGTCTGTGTAGTTAACTGGCTGAGAAACTACTAGCCTCTTATTGTTGGATAATGTTGGAGACAATTTTATCAGCTTTACCAGCTTTATGGGTCATTCTTAGCAACCCCCACCCTAGAGGAAGAGAGCCTTTCTTCAGACCTCCACCCTTCATGGGTGCTAGATTTGACCACAATAGTCTTAATGCCTTAATTCCCATGCACTGCCTGGACATCATCCCTCTGTCTTCCGAGAACTGTATCTGAATGTGCTTGGCACTGGATTGATACTTTTCTGGCTCCTTGAGTTCCTGTCCAGGGGCTAGGATTTTGTCTTCTAGCATTTCATTAACCTGCTGAACAGGCATCAGTATCCTTTATCTTCCTCATAAAATACAACTTTTCTGATTTTAGATGCACAAACATTTCTAAAGCAGCATCTTTTAAGAAAAACTTCCTCTATAATCAAAATCATCCGTAAGGGGGAAAAACCCATTGTTGACACATTTAGTAACTAAATGCATCCAGCTCTGGATGGTTGAAAGAAACAGAAGTGCCTTAAAACCCAGTGGACTGCTGCCCTATTTGGTTCAACATATTTCTGTGTTGGAAAACATATGTTTGTTGTATGCATGAAACCATGACTTAGATATTGGGCAGCTAATATGCACATAAAGTAAAAAAAACAAATGGGTGTTGACTGTACACCTTAAGGATTTCCTCAGAATCTGAGGTACCTCAAATGTACGTAGCACAAGTCTGTGCATCAATAAAACAGGTAAAACAAAACAGGTTCTTTCACTATTGATGCCACGTTCATCTGTACCTCATATAAAGTCTCTGCGGTTTAGTACAGATGGATGGTTTTATGACATGGCATCAATACTGAAAGAACCTGTTTTGTTTTACCTGTTTTATTGATGCACGGACTTGTGCTATGTACATTTGAAGTACCTCAGATTCTGGGGAAATCCTTTAGGTATACCTTCAACATTTTTTTCTTTATGTGCATATTAGCTGCCCAATATTTAAACCATGGTTTCTATCTATCTATCTATCTATCTATCTATCTATCTATCTATCTATCTATCTATCTATCTATCTATCTATCTATCTATCTATCTATCTAAATATGCCTGTTTAACCAAGGAAAAATAAACCAGAGTGCCCATTTTTAAATACACATGAACGACCATTCTAATATCCGCTATAAATTTCCGTAATTCCACAGAACAATGTGAAATGCCAAGAGCAGTAAAAAGCGACAATCAACCATTTCTTTCGTTGCTAGTTGCTTGTTGGGAAATATCTCTAACAGCAGCAATTTAGAACTCAGACATGAAGATATTCTTATGAAAGCACTTTTTAACCTGCTGTTGAACCTGCAACCTGTAAGACTCCACGGTATCTACATAGACCTGAACATTCAAAACTAGATAGACATAATTGGAAGCAAAATGCTTTGGAAATTATGCTATTTCAGGTCAAGAGGTAATCTGCCACTTTTCATTTATGCCCCTGGTGACACAGCTTGAATGCTGTAGTAATGTACTCTTTGCTCCCCATTAAGTAACTCTAGTAATGTTAGCTGAAAGTGGAACAAATAATTTTGAACTCAAGACTTCAAGGAAAGTAATAAAGAATTGACAACAAAGAAGAAGTTTAAACTCTATAGACTCCTAAATGAGGTTCACCTAGGTTCAGTACCTGAATCCCTGTAGAATATTTGTTTGTTTGTTTGTTTGTTTGTTTACAACATTTTGAGTTGCCCTACTACCAAGTGATCTCTGGGCGGCATACAACAATGTATTAAAACTATAAAACAACATAATTATTAAAACTATAAAATACAATCCAATTTAAAATAATCAATATGCAATACAGTAACCCCCCGCCGATCGCAGGGGTTAGGGATCCACCCCACCCGTGATGCATGAAAATCTGTGATATGCAGAAGCAGGTGGGACGGCGGGGGGAGATTGCGCAGTGTGCTGGCCACAGCAGGGGGATCTTATTTCCCCGCCGCCGCCACCCACCCGTGCACTCTGAGGCTTCTCAGGGGGTGCGTGGGAGGGCTGCGTGGAGCAACCGGATGGCCCACTGCCACCCACAGGGCCCCGAGGCTTCTCGGGGATGCGTGGGAGGGCCACACGGAGTGACCGGATCACCTGCTGCTGCCACCCGCCCGCGCGGCCCTGAGGCTTCTAGGGGGTGCGTGGGAGAGCCGCGCGGAGCGACCGGATCGCCCACCACCGCCCACCCACAAACCCCGGAGGCTTCTCAGGGGTGCAAGGGAGGGCAGCGCGGAACAACCGGATCACCCGCCGCCCCCCCCACAGTTCAGGTACTGCAATCCCGCGATGTAGTGGGACTGCAATACCGGAACTGCAAAATGGCGGGGGATCACTGTACAAATTATAAAACCCTGCTAATCATGAGCCCAGCTTGAACACTATTTAATTAAAATGCTGGCTGAACAGGAAGGTCTTTGCCTGCCACCAAAAAGCCAAAAATATTGGTGCCAGGTGGATCTCTGTAGGGAGGGCATTCCAGAGTTGGGGTGCAACTGCCAAGAAGGCCCTGTTTTGACATTCCACCCCCTCACCTCTTTGAGGGATGGCACCTTCAGCAGGGCTTCCTGGCCTGATCTTAGGGTATGGGCAGGCTCATATGCCTTATACCTCCTAATAACTGCAAGCAGAATACTCAAATAATCTTTCAGTTATCTTCTGAATATCACTTGTTATCTACAATAAATAATCAAGAATTTACAGAATGATCAATCCCTTGTCTTGTTGGATCTACTGTATGAATGCATCCAGAGCTCTGTGGTCCCTTTGAAGGTTGAGTACAAAAAAATCTCAAGATAGTACAGTAATTGCTTGGGACCTATGTAGCCATACTGTTCCATAGACAGAAGAGCTCCACAAAGCCACTGCAGTGTCATGCTTCTGAGTCATTCAGAAGCATGGTGAGTAGACACCTTGTATGTCTCACAGAAGGTGTCTACTTACCATGCTTCTGAGACATACAAGGTGTCTACTCACACTCACACAGCATCACAGCAGCTCATAGACTACAGGCCAGGCTGATTTCCAAATCTGGGCTAGCCATGGGATTTTTGAAGTGCAAACCCCACAATTTTCCTTTCTAAGAGTTCCACCTAACAAATGCACATCTACAGACTCCTCAATGAAGTGTCCCTGGGAGAAAAGAGTCAATGAGAAGCCTCTGAGCCATAGCATAGGCCACAAGCTGCCCTAGCTTCTTATGTGAAAAGGAAGATTCCTCACAGGTAGCTGGGAACATCCTTTTTGAATGGGAAGCTGGGACAGAGCTAGGGCTATGTGAAGCCCCAAGGCCTTCCCAGCTAGGCCTTTTGTCTATGTGAGTCATATCTAGTTGCCTCTAGGTGTGGGCAGGTCAGGTTGAGTTCCTAGTATGGAGAATTATGGAGTCTTACTTTTTAAAAGGAACCCCAAATCCCATGCCAAATCTGGGCCATACTTCCTGTAATCAAAGGTCATACCCCTTCATGTCCCAAAATGTTGAGTTCGGAGTTCTCCTGAACAGCAAAAAAAGAGTCCCCCAAAGCAGACATGTGTCTTTCATACACAGTGTAGTCACTACCATTTTATCGCATATTCGGCCTATCCCCATTGTGTAATGAAAGCAAAGTCATACATTTTGGTCTGTTTGTCACTGTAAAATAAAGCACTCCCATCACAAGACTTTACTTAGGTTAATCAACAGGATTTTGTCCAATATTTATTCCATTTACCATGCACCTGAATCTTACCTTGCTTTGCATCTGGCATCATGGTGGCCCGGACCAAATTCTCTTGGGATGAAACTTTCAACCTGGGAAAATCTGGTCATCTTGAGTTTTTGTTATCTCGGGTAGGATAAACAGGGCAGGGACCTGGTGTATAACAAAGTTCACAAAAATTATCTTTTGGACTTCAACTCTCAGACTCACCCAGCTGGCTGGAAGAGTCTGGAAGTCACGGTTAAAAAACAGCTTTAATAAGTTCTTCTGATGGCTATGGGGCTTTCTCGGAATTCCAGTCTTTGCAAGTACAAAGTTCTAGCCTTCAACCGGAAGCTGTAAATGCTGCTCCAAGCCAAATGCCTTTCTGAGGGAAAGGTGGTTGAGTTGTAGCTTGCAGGGGCCAGCCCACTGTGGCGTAAAAGGCTTCCAACACATCTTGCTTGAGAAAGACCCAGCCAGAGATATCAGCCCATTTACCATTTGCCAGCAAATCTCATGGCTATTCCTCACCTACAGCCTCTCTCTCTTTTCAACTTTGGGCTCCACCCTTTCCTGCCCCTATCACGTGCTTCTTGTTACTGATAGGACACTCTTGCAGATGATCTTTTCTCTTGCCGTAAACCCCATTTAGGTTACCCTAATTACCAGTGATGGCTCAGCGGGCTAGAGCACTGAAAACTGTCGGCTACAAAGTCGGCAGCTCGGCGTTTCGAATCCTGGGTGGCTCGCAACGGAGCGAGCTCCTGTTGATAACCCCAGCTCCTGCCAATCTAGCAGTCGAAAAGCATGTAAATGCAAGTGGATAAATAGGTTTCCTTGCAGCCATACTGACCACATGGCCACCGACTTGCACAACACTGGCTCTTTGGCTTGAATATGGAGATGAGCACTGGCCGAACTACTGGTCGAACATGACTAGCATGCATGTGCGGGGGGGGGGACCTTTACCTTTACCTTTACCCTTACCAGTAGTGGACATTTTCTTTTCTGAAGCATCTACAATCCAGGAGATTGCTGGCAACAGGGAATGGCCTTATCCAAGAGCACAGAAGATGAAAGGAAAGAGAAAGCTTTACCTGTTGAATCTGTGAAACCTGAACTGGCAGGAGTCTTGCCAAAGAGACCTGCCAGCTCCTATTAGCTCATAAGGTTTCTATAGTTCATGGTGCAATACGACAGACATAATCTAAAGGCAATTAATCAGTGTTGGATTGTATTAATATGTTATTGTGGCTGAAGCGAAATAAACAAATGTGGCATATAGAAGTTGAAAAAGGAAGGTTCCAAAACTATGTCTGAGAATCTTCTGCTCAACAGCAGAGTGCCAACCCTAGATCCCCTACATATGACATTGCCAGTCCTTTGCTCTCTGCTTTCAAACTTCTGGAATGTAGGAAGATAAATGACATCCGCCCTGCAGAAGGCCAAAATGTGCTGCTTGGGAGTACAGCTGTGTCATCAGAAGGCTGGAATGTACAGTATTGCTGGGCCATGAACATAGCTTTGGGCAGAGACATGTGTACAAGATCAACAGCACCTGCCTCCCAGTAGAACAGCTCAGCTGTTGTGATAGCTGATGATCTAAATTTAAGGCTCACACATGCTTGATTCTACTTAATCAGCTGCAAATAACATTTTTTGTGGGGGGAGGGGTCTGAACTGACAAATGGGATGCTGCTACATTTTCTTTTGATATTTAGGCTAAAATGCATAGAATGAGAAAACCTGCCCATGAATCAAGGCTTGTGTTATATATGCCTCCTATGTCCTGTAAGAGGATCTCTTGGAATTATATCCTTCAAGATCGTACTAGGGAAACTGCACACGTAAAAATAAGATGGCTGCACATTCCTTCAAACAAGGCAACATCTACCTCCTTCCATGCTTTCCCCACCTATTTCCCATCTTTTGTGATGCCTCAGTTTGATAGACACCAAAAATGGTTGCCCTTTGCGTGGAATTCCAACCGCATGCTATGTGTAGGGCACATAAAAATATTGCATTTGTTCCTTTGGAGATATTCCAGTATGAGAGACACATGCTAAATGTGGTTTATTAATCATGATGGGAATTGAGATACTGCAGCATACTTTCAACATGAATACATGCCAGCAAGCCTGCTTCAAATTCCTTTCCTGCTCTGGCAGGGAATAGCAAACCAGACAAGGCAGACATCTCTGTATATTAGTGCAGCTGTAACTGAGGAGTTGAAAATGCTTTAAAGGGCCAAGGCATGCAATATATTAAGAATGAAAAAGGGCAATCCTACAGAAGTCTACACAGGAGGCGTACTATGCAATGGCTATCTTTTGGATAAGTGTGCATTGTAGGATAGTCCCATTTGATCCTATCCACGCTTAGTTGGAACATTCCTCCTTTACACAATGGGTCCATCTCATGACATTGCATAGGCTTGGATTCTTTGCAACTAAAATAAAACAAAACATGCAAACTTAGTTAAGGAATAATGCATCTATCCTTAGCATCAAGAATCTTAATATACAGCATGGTACTTAGTAACAAGACAGTTGCCCTGCTGTTTAGTTGCTATTCTGTATACATGTCTGTACAATATTCCTCCAGTTACATATCTTTACACCTATGATTCAGGGACGATCAAGATGTTACTGATTTAAATTTAGCATATATAACCTCCCTCCAAAGAGTGGTCACGAAACACTTTAAATTATGCTGATCAAATATGCTTATTCAACTGAGCCCACTCTCCATCAACTTCCAGTTCGTGGGCTGCCCCCCCCCTTAGAATTTGAAAGCATTGTGGGGGTTTGGGACTACAGCATCCATAATCTCTCCACCAGCATTGCCAGAGTCGACAGGGAAATTTTGGAGCTGTAATGTTTTTGGTGTGTGGTATTTCCAGCTTCTGCTCCTGAGTTCTGGGCAGGATTGCTCTCAGGTGAACCTCTACTCAGAGTCACCTTTCTCTCAAAAGATGATTTTCCTTTTCCCAGCAGAGCCCTTGATTCTGCTTTAATATATATCTCCCCTACCATTAAGGTGGCCCAAGCAGCTACCTGAATGAAAAAAAAAAGGATGGTGTTTCTATACCTTGAACTGGAAGTTGAAAGTTCAGCAGGGGTTTTATCTAGGGATGGACACAAAATGAAAAACGAAATGCTGTTTCATCGTGTCGTTACATAATGAAATGAAATGAAACGAATCATCATGAGGAAGCAGCATTTTGTTACAGACAAAACAAAATTGGTGTTTTTTTTGTTGAAACAAACCATTTTGTTCCGCCAGTAAGCCGCTTGGGGGAGGGAAAAGGTTTTTAAAAATCTCTGGGCTTAAAAAAAAACCTTTTTCTCTCCCCCAAGCTGCACCAGCTGATCGGCACTGGGGGGGGGAGGTTTTTCCCTCTACCCCAATGCTGAGCAACTGACAGTTGGGGCTTGGAAGGGGAAAAGGTTTGTTAAAAAATCCCTGGGCTTTTTTTTTTTTAAAAAAACGTTTTCCCCTCTGCCACTTCCCTCCCATACAAACCACTTTGTTAGTGGTTCATTTCATATGAATTTTTTTGAAAAAAATCATATGAAACAAAATAAAAAAATGTGAGGGGAGGAAAGGAAACAAAATGAAACATAATTTTTTCATTTCATGCCCATCCCTAGGTTTATCAGGAAAATGTAGCTTTGAATGCAAACAGCACATAAGGAAATTTCTTCTTCCACAGAACGATTAAAGGGACAGCAACCTAGGCCATCTGGTCATCTTACTAACATCTTGTAACTTAAGAAACAAAGCATTGCTGCTGGATGGCTCATTGCAGGGTCCTGGCACTCATTGTGTTAGGCAGAGGTTGGGAATTTGATTTCCCACTGTTCCCCCTTTGACCGGGTCTGGACTCGATGATTCACAGGGTCTCTTGCACCTCTACAGTTCTAAGGTGAAGATCTTACTCCTTTACCAATTCTTTTCTAACTGCCCTGCGTGATTTGGGCAACTTCAGTTATGCCATCATGAGGAAATGTTATGTTATGTGCCATTAAATTAGAAGCCACTTACAGAAACTCAAAGAGTTAAGGGGAGATATTTAAGGGGTGGTTTTATCACTTCTGCTGCCAAGTGGGTTTCTGTGGCTGAAGAGGGGATAAAAACACGGGTCTCCCGATACCCAGGCCACTTGAATGGCACAGTTAAACAGAATAATTTTATCACCTATTTCATATGAACTGGTCAGTGGATAGGGCACCCTGGCTTCATTTTAGCAAGGGGCGTTTGGGGCTGCAGGCTGGAATCTGACATTCTCTTGCACAGCTGATAGAATCCTAAACCCCACTTGGTGTTTCAAATCACCATTCCCCAAAATATTCCCCCTTCCCCCGCTCTAAGACATGCACTTTGATTGCTGAATGTAAGAGATGTAAATAGAGGCTTTGGTGAAGTAAAGCTCACCCCTGAAACATCCAAAGAACGCTTGGCTGGTTTCATCCTCCTGGATGGTGCTCAAATAATATTACAGAAATGGGGCAGTATTTATTAACCATATCAATGTGTAACGTTTCTTTATCACTGATGGACTCTATTCCATCCCATATCTTTCTGTCTGTCTAAACATAAGCACAGAGAAGTGTGGTGGTTGGATATTTTTGTAGTTTCATGTGTATCAAATAATATGCATACAGTATTTGTTTCCAAGCATAATTCAAGTTTTTGGTACTTATCATTGAATTCTTTAGCAGGTTGAGGCATAAATATCTGGAGGAGTGCCCTTCCTTAGACCCGTCTTTCTGTGCTTTATGATGATCGGTGTTGGCTCTTCGCCCAGAACTATTACGATATATGGGATGAACATTACATTCTTAATACATGCAAGTCAAGTTATATTTATCTTCCCAAGGATTTGAAATGTATGGATTCATTACTTTCCAAGCATTTTTAGGCTGACCAAATGTAACCAAATAGGGTTTCTGTATCTTTAGTAGTTAGTTATCAAAATAAAATTTCAGCAGAGGTGGTGCTTAATGCAGGCTTCACTGTATGAATTTTCCCTCACGTACCCAAATATCAAAGGATAGGAAGTCTATCTTCTTTTTCACCTGGTCCCTCTCTGCTTTGTCTCTTTTATTTATATATTGCCTTTTATGGCAGTTCATTTTTATATTTTTATATTTTTCAGGTTTCATATTAGGATTTGTATTGCATTTTGGTTGCTATCCTGGCTTTGTGAGATAAAGATACAAGATACACAATCCATCAACACGTAATGTGTGTGTGTGTGTGTTGTCATTACAGTCATGACCAACTCTCCGTGACCCCATATCCATGGAGTTTTCTTGGCAGGAGTACTGGAGTGGTCTGCCAGTTCCTACTCCAGGCGCCTACAGCACCTGGTATTCCTTGGTGGTCTCCCATCCAAGTACTAACCAGGGCAGCTTGCCTTTAAGATAATCAAGTCATCCATCGGGTTCACTTAATTGGCTGAATATCAGGAAAACTTCCCAACTGTTAGAGCAGTAAGGCAATGGAATCAATTACCTCAAGAGTGGATTCCAACACTTAATTGGCTGAATATCAGGAAAAACTTCCCAACTGTTAGAGCAGTAAGGCAATGGAATCGATTACCTCAAGTAGAGATGGGCACGATTTAGCGGTATTCCCATTTCCGTTTCCGTTACTCAGTTCCGTTACTGTACGGAAACGGTAATGGGAATTACTCCGCCAGACTTCGAGCTCGAACCGATGAACGAACAATTTTGGTCTGATTTGTCGTGCTTGTTCCTTGCATCGCGCAATCGCGCGATGCCACGCGGCACAGAAAAAAGTTTTTAAAAGTTAAAAATACCCGGTTCCCGGCCAAAAAACAGGCGGAAAAATGCCTGCCATGCCTCAGGGCACCTACCAGAGGGGTTGTTTCTGGAGGTCCCCGGCCTCCCCCCCATCCCCCGTCCTGGGCTGCTCTGGTGGGACTCGCCGCAGGCTCGCAGCCAGCAAAAAGCCCAGTCTCGCCACCGGCTGCCGCAACTAAAGCACAAGCAAGCGGCATGGACGGCACAGGAAAAGACTTTTAAACTCTCCCCCATCCATTCCCGGGCCAAAAAAGCAGGCGGAAAAATGCCTGCTTGACTAAGGGTGCAGGGCACCTACCGGAGGGGTGGTTTCTGGAGGGGGGGGTCCCGCCTCCCCCCCATCCTGGGCAGCCGGACTCGCCATGCCATGCGGTGCGGGCGGGGGATCCAAAATGGGGCGGCGAACACAATATTGTTTTTGAAATCGTGGTCCAAAAACACAAGCACAACAGAAACACGCGAAAATTTATAAACTGCCAGATTTTTCACAGTAGCAGTGGGTTTTTTCTTGCAACAAAATGTCTCTCCTCTCCTCCTCTGTCCTCCATTGAATTTTTTTTTTTACACCTGTGCAATGATGGGCTGGCCGAGTGGCCAGCCATGTGGGAGTGGACGACCATGCAAATCTTTGGAGCCATCCCACCAATCACATGGCCACTTGGCCATGGAGACTTCTGGATGTGCCAAAAAGCCCCCTAAAACCTGCCCTAGCCCCCTAACCCTAACCCTAATCCTTGACTCCTTACCCATACGTCACAGACTGTCTTCTTAGTGGGTCAGAGAGGCACCCAGAGGTGCAACCCACTAGCCCACCGTAACCTTACCTGTCACTAGCCTAACCCTAGCCCTTGCACTAACCCACCTTAACCCTAAGCCAGATCTACTTGCATTGCACTACATGCAAGTACGATTCCCTTCTTTGTGAGACATGGTGGTGCGAGAGCCTTAGGCATCCCCCTATGCCTCTGGCGGGTTCACTGGTCTCACTGTCTGCAACTGGTATGCATATCCATATGGCTATTGCATGCCATTTTGCAGCAGCAGGTGAGGAGGGGAGACCCCCATGTTGAGGGGTCTCTTGGAGCCTGCTTCCCCTTCCTAGTGGGTGAGGATAGCGGGCCAGAGGAGTCACCCACCCCACAGAGGTGCCTCCAGGAGCCCGCTACCCCAAAAAAAGTACTAATGACAACGAAAAAATGAAAAAACGAACTGACTAATTTTTGCGAATTTTCGCGAAAAACGGAAATGACCCGAAACGGAACCGGCCTGACTAACGACAACTTGAAAAAAATTTTTTCAAGTCGTGCCCATCTCTAACCTCAAGAGTGGATTCCAATTACCTCAAGGCAATGGAATCAATTACCTCAAGAGTGATTCCAACACTAGAGGTATTCAAGAGAAATTTGGACAACCACCTGACAGATACCTTTTGATTTGTATTCCTGCAAGGAGCAGGCAGTTGGACTTGTAGGCCCCTTCCAACTTCGATGTGCTATGATTCTATGAGGAGATCCAACAGCAGGAACAACAACCTTTGAACTGTAGAGCTGGAAGGGATCCAAGGGTTCATGGAGTCCTCCAGCCCCTCTCAAGGAAGCACCCGTGGGGAAATGAACTCCCAGCCTTAGTCCAGAGACCTAAGCCACCAAGCTATCCAGCAGTTCAAATAAAGCGAATTAGATACTACTCAACTAGATGCTGAGTTGTAGTGGTAATTACCCAAAATACGATTGCAAAAATAGGCTCAGTATCATACAACTCTTTGGGCCTCTTATCCGACATCTGTAGAATGGAGGCAAATCCATTCAGCTGTTTTCTCTGGCAGTATGTATGTAGGGTGCAAGATTTCCCCATCATGAATGTGAACCCTTCGTGAATAAGGATATGGTGATGCTTACCTGCGTACAGGAGTATACCGTATGTGTAACAGAATGGAATTGCATTGTGTTTTCTTGATCAAATATTTTAACTAGATCAGAGGTTTAGAAGTAACTGATAACAAGCAATGTAGCCATCTGAAACTACAGTGGTACCTTGTATAAAGGAATTAATTTGTTCCAAATGAAATTCTGTTAAGCAAATTTTCCTTTGTACAAATTTCCCATAGGAATGCATTGAAAATGGCTTAATCCCTAATCGTGGCCATTTTTCTGTTGCACGGATTTGCACCATAGGTGATTCTGTTAAGCAATTTCCCCCATCTGTGGATTCCCCCTTTAAACAGAATTTATGCTAAACAAGCCACTTGTTATATGCGGGTCCATTGTAGTTGCTTTTTGAATGATAAGTGTTTATAACTAGGTCACATGTCCAAAGCAATGTACAGTGACACCCCTGCCTATTGCGGGGGTTAGGCACCCAACCCGACCCACGATAATTGAAAATCCATAATATGCGGATGCAGGGGGGGGGCTAGCTTGGGGCCCTTGGATTTACCCCCAGCCTGGCACTGCCCTGAACGGGCCTGCGAGGGCCTTCCCAGGGCTTCTGGATGCTCCCAAAGGGCCTCCTCTGAACCAGACGTGACTTTCGGTAAACCGGAGGTGACTTCTAGATCGCCAAAATCATTTCTGAGGCCTCCTCCGGTTCACATGAAAGCCATTTAGGGGCCTCCAGAAGGCCCGGAAGGTCCTCACAGGCCCATTCAGGGCAGCACCAGTCCTGGGGGAAGTATGGGAGGCCTGAAACAGGCCTTTGCCCCTTACCTCAGAGGACCTTTTTTCATATACTGTCATCCTGCGATATAGCGGGACCGCAGTATATGAACCGCAAACTGTCGGGGCACCACTGTAATAAGCAGTTCAAAGGTGTTCTGGGCAGAGAATATTCAGAGCTGGTTTTACATCCCCTTCTTCTGTGGGCATCTTGGGCCTGTGCAGACAGGCTGTCTTTTCTCTCAGGAGACACAGTGAGGAATTCAGCTGCCAACCTCTGACTCCAGATCCAGATGCCTAACTCATTGGGCCATCCAGCTTGCACTTGAAAACTGTGGAAGGTGTGAAATGCTTCTCTTGTGGTATTAAGATATTTTCAGCACTCAAGGAAATACCTTGTCTAATAATAGGCTATCTGTAACACAGCAAGTCCACTCAAAACCTTTCCTTTCTCCCATTCCTTAAGTTCTTAAGGCCCTCCTGTTATTATCTCACTTTCTGATAGGAAATGCTGCTATTATCTCATGCTATCAGGATTCCGAGAGAGGCCTTCCATTTATTTTCTCCATAAAATGGTTTTTGCTTTGAATTTTTCTCCATGCGTGCTGGGGAAAGATATTCCATAGAATGGAAATTCCGGGTTTTGATTCATTTTTTAAAAAATATATAATTGTCTGTTAAAACATCCTTATCCGGTGGTGTGTCTTTTCTCCCCAAAACCACTAATACACAAAATGTATCACATGAGTTTTTCGGGGGAAAGGTGAAAACAAGACAAAATAAAAGGGTGGCAAAACAGACAGAAAACTTTTCCAGTACTATAACCAGTCAACTTTTTTGTCTAATAATAGGCTATCTGTAACACAGCAAGTCCACTCAAAACCTTTCCTTTCTCCCATTCCTTAAGTTCTTAAGGCCCTCCTGTTATTATCTCATTTTCTGATAGGAAATGCTGCTATTATCTCGTGCTATCAGGATTCCGAGAGAGGCCTTCCATTTATTTTCTCCATAAAATGGTTTTTGCTTTGAATTTTTCTCCATGCGTGCTGGGGAAAGATATTCCATAGAATGGAAATTCCGGGTTTTGATTCATTTTTTTTTTAAAAAAATATAATAGTCTGTTAAAACATCCTTATCCGGTGGTGTGTCTTTTCTCCCCAATACTTCTCTTTGGTTTGCTGTTTTGAAATTTGTTTGTTTCTTGTTATGATAGCCAGGCATTCCACGTGACTTGCAAGGGACAGCTAGCAGGAGCAAAATATAGGCAGACACAATTTCATGTCTACCAGAAGCATCCGGGAAGGGTGGGCCAAGAGACAGATGATCAGATAAAAACATTGTACAAGTAAGGAGACCTGGTACTGGGAAAGTTCAAAGGATAGGAAGAGACAGAATGAACGGCAGACATGCCCTTGTGAAAACCACTAATACACAAAATGTATCACATGAGTTTTTCGGGGGAAAGGTGAAAAAAGACAAAATGAAAGGGTGGCAAAACAGACAGAAAACTTTTCCAGTACTATAACCAGTCAACTTTTTTTTGTTATGTTTAAGTTTTCATTTCCCAAAAACTATTTTGATAGATTTTTTAAAAAACAAAACAAAACAAAACCCAATTTGAGGCTACTGTTTTCTCCATCAAAATGTAAAATGAATATGTAGCAGTAAGCAATAAGCAGTAAGCAGTAACCTGAGCTGAGTGCTAATGAGTTTTTTTCAGGCAATAACTTTATGGTACTATTATGGGAGGCCATAAACAACTATTGCTGCTATGTATAATAGCTGTCCATATTTAACTCTCAGACACATTCAGAAATGCTGAATTATAATGCAAAAGCAGGCTGATAGATTTCATATGATTAAATTTCCAAGCTTCAAGCTCAAAAGACAGACACAACAATAAGAGAGCTAGGAGGCTATTTTCATGTGAGAAAGAGTCCCAGTATTATTTTGGAGAGATACATTTATCTTGCTCATTTATTAGTTTGTCAGCATGAAGACTGTTGCTGAGTTATGAATTTCTTATCGAATTCTCTCTCTCTCTCTCTCTCTCCATCTCTCTCTCTCTGGCCCTTACTTCACGAGGCGCGGCGCTCCACAGCGATATTGCCTTCGATTTGAATTCGGAGGCGGTCACGTGGCGGTCACGTGTTCTCGCTTCGCTCCCGCCCCTGCTTTTCAGTACTCACGAGCTGCAGTTTTAGGACCGATTCGAGCACAACCTCACGTGCTCCCTTCGCATTCGCATGCCACTTTTCAACGTTTGTTATTTCCCATCCATCCTTTAAAAAAATTCCTACCGACGGCGTATCGATGCACTGATGCTGGACTGTCAGTTGCAATGGCTCTACTGATTTCAACTGTTTCCTGGCATCATTGGCAGCCCCCCGCCGCCGCCGCCGCTACTCGGGGGGAGCCCCACATGGCACAGCCGCCCGCCCTCCACCGCTTGCACGCTGCCTGCCCCGGGTGCCCTGCTCTGGCCGGGCGAGGCGGCAGCGGCTCCTCCTGCTCCACTGCTGCCGCCGCCACCGCCGATACTCGAGCGAGGAAGTAACAGCGCAAAGCGATGAAATGATATAGCGATGCATCAATATCCCTGTTTGAATATTTTTTAAAAAAACTTGAAATAAAAGCCAAAAACCGAGACCACACGTCACGTTGGGAGCGAAGCAAGATGCGAAGCGAAAAGATTCCCGGCAGCAGCCAGGGGCACCACTCGCCCCGGTTGGAGCACGGTTAAGGGGGAGTGGTCGGGGCGGCACCAAAGCTAAAATGGGAGGGGCGTGCGGACTAAGACGATCAATTCGGACAGAAAAGAAGGCTAGCCGTGAAGCGAGCGGCTCGTGAAGTAACGGCCTCTCTCTCCAAAGTATAAGTACAGGGATCCACAAAGGAAAAGCATTATATGTTCCCCAGAGTCCACTCCTTTCTCATTAACTGGCACTTAAAGTCTACATAGCCCATTCTGAGACAATTTGTAGGAGGAAGAATTTCTCTTCACTTGAAGTTGCAGACTTGTGTAAGCTTCTTCGTTTGCTGCACACTGAACGATGCTGTCTGCAAAATATTCACAAAGATAATGTTCCTTTTCAACTAAGATAACATCTCTTTTCTTTCAGTGTGGGAGTGCGAGTTCGTTGGAGGTTATGAAATGTCAAGATTGAGGTGAAATATGAATTATTACAATGAGAAGAATTTTGATTTATGTGGGATCAGTTAACGTGTTGATGTCTTCGGCGAACATATACATTATTATTATAATTTTGCTTTGTAGGGTTATTCAGGGCACCCTGCTTAACTTCAGTGTCATTGCACATGACCTCACATGCCCTGGTAAACTGAAATTGGAACTTGCTCTATTGTCACAACATCAAAGAAATACCAGATTTGAAATCAATTCAGATATTGCATTTGGATGCTATGTTTTCACCCAGATTAGCTTATCTGTGGTTTAATACAATATTTCTCTCAGGGCCATTAAGGATTGCATCCTGATATTAGACACATAACCAAAGGGCTATCACAGTTTGGCGAATGCATTGCACGGGTGCCAAAGGTGGCACATGGAGCCCTTTCTGAGTGCACGCAACATTGCCCCCTCACAGCTACAGCACTTCCCCCTCCACTTGGGCCCATTGTACACGACCCCTAAACTCCGCCGCAAATGGCTCCCAGCTCTGGACCTTAAAATTGTTTCCCCACCAGCTCCGGAGTTTACAGATAATTAAGTGTGACCACGCCCACCTGAGCACGTCCCAGCGCACTTTTCAGGTACCTGCTCTCTGGAGGTGAAAATTCCTGATGCGGATATAACAGTAGTGACTGCCGGGCTCTCCTTTCTTCTGTTTGTTCTTTTTTTGCCCCCCACCCCTTTAAGAGATCTGAATGCAGTGCCGGGATGGCAGAACAGAGGTGAGCGTCATTCTTTTCTTCCCTTTTTTCTCCCTCCCCTCACGCAGTCAGCAGCCAGGAGTGCGGAGGGGGTGGGAACGCAGGAACAGCGACAAACCCCTAAGATCTCTGGTCCAAATTTAAGTGGCCAGCAGATCTTAGGGGTCGTGTGAAAAGGCCCTTGGAGCACGCCACAGTGATCCATGCAGACAGCTGGGAGAAGGGGAGGCAGCGGCTTGTGGGCTCATTTATAGCTCCATTTTACTCTCCAGCCATGCTGTTCTGGGCATTCCAAAAGTGGCGTGGCTGGAGAGTAAACTGGGGCTATGAAGGAGCCCACAAACCACTGTCCCCCCCCTTTGCCCAGTTCTCTGCACGGAGCCATTTTGAGACTGCCCTTGTGTACACAAGCCGCCGCTACTCCCCCTCTGCTTTTCCTAATGGTGTAGCAGCCCATATGGCTCTTTGCCCAGGGCAGAGAGGCAGATGGGGTGCTACCCTTTGGGAAGGCGAGGATTGAAGAGCAGTTTTTTTTTTAATTTCCTGCAGCCACAGTGAGGGTGCTGTGGCTGTGGGAAATTCAAAAGCTTCCTCTTTTGATCCTCGCTTTCCCAAAGGGTAGCACCCGAAGCACTTGTAACCCAGGACACCACTGTATTCAGGTTAAATTGCCGTATTGGGACATTGCAAAAAAGAAGTGGGTTTTGAATTGCAGTCTGGGCACTCAGTCTCTAAAAGGTTCACCATCACTGGGCTATCATCTCTCTCCCCCTCCCCAGTTGAAGCGCAAGTCACTGTTTCACCTCTCTGTAGGTTTGAGCTCCCCTTCTAACTTAATGACTTTTTTGTTTGTGCCTCTGCTGGGTTTACCTCTCAGTCAAAGCTGGCAGCTTTGGATACAAGTGCCAAAAATCACATCTAGGAGGTAAGCAGAGGCATTACACTACATGTGTTTTCTGTTGCCTTGGAGATTCAGACTGCAGAAATAACAAAGGAACTGGGTCATTGTCGTATTCCAGTAAGAGGGTATTTGCAGGTGCAGCTGTATACAATGCAATATTAGTACTAAATGCTTATACCTCAATGCATATTGATTAAAATGAAGTGGTGTGATGGGCACAACATCAATTTCCTTTGCACTTAAGCAGTAAAATTCACGTAGGCATGAATTCTGCTGGGATACAGCTTCTTATGTTTGCATAAGAAAAATGGCACCACATGCAGAGAGAAATCTAAAAATACACAACCTCCAGAAATAATCAGGATAAATTAATGGGGTAAAAAGAGTGATAGGGAAAGAAGGGCTGGTTTAACCAACTGGTAGATAGCAAACATTTCCATGACAAATGTGTTTACCTAATTAAATACCACAATCCATTAAAGACTTAACTTTTATAGGTCCAGTTGAAGTAATTTTATTTAACGTCATACGGAAAATTCAGCCAGTAGACTCTTTTCTATGCTTACTGCAAATATAGGAAGCACTGCAAAATTAGGTAATTACACTATGCTCCCTGAAACTCAAGTACAGTACATTTGAGGGGAACCTACAACACAATGTTGCAGTGCTGGATGCCTCTCTTCAAGATTCTATCTGCCCAGATGCACCCTTTCTCAGGATATTTCATCCCATACCCCTTCCCCAACATGGCCAGTCCACATTCTATGCCACCTGAATGAGTTTAGTCCCTAGCTGTCTAATTCACATGTTCCGTTTTGTCTGTTATATCTATGTTTTCCAATTTCTCAATAAATTAAACATTCCTCTTCTGTTGAGCAGGTGCCATTCACGCAAGCCGATTTCACTTTTAGCGTATTTCATAGGTGGAAAACCACTACGCCTCCGGAAGTTGCTGGACTACAGCAACCATAATCTCTTTTCACTGGCTGGGGCTTGTGGGAATTATACTCCAACATTCTGAAGGGCCACAGATTTCTTGTCCCAATATTCATCTTGTGCCATCTACTCTGAGTAGTGTGTAAACATTAGACAGAAGAGGGATTAAATTTTAATAGCAAGCAAGTACATGGGATAAATAGTATGTACCACAAAATAACTCTGCTGCCCACTTGGAATAAAATGGAAATTGGGAGTTATGTATATGAGTGTGGGGGGTGTCATACACATGTATTGGTATAAATTTCCAGTTGCCTTCCATGTTCAATAGCTGCATAAACTCCTTGTTTTTGCTATAACTATAACAATAACTTCTCATTGGTGACGTGTACCAAAATGATTTAGATAAGACCACCCAAACTCTGCAAAACTAACATGGATTGAAGTGCTACAAAGTAATCTCAACATGACAGGAACAATGAGTGAGAAAGAGTGTCAGCAGAATTTACACAAATCCTTCACAACAACAACAAAAATTCTTTCTAGCCATGCTCCAGTTGTCACTAACAGTCTAACAGTCAGTAGTTAGACTGAAAGATAACATATTTCTCTGTTTTCAATGAAAAAGTTCATTTATACATTGGTGTGCTCCAGGTTCTTCTTTGTGGCTTTTGTGACTTCACACGCTGGGTATTTGCACCAGCACAGAAGTCACCAGAATGTTCCAAGCTCTTGCAGTGTACGACCTCTTCTAAGCTTGTTGCTTTCCATGGAAAAAGGAGCTTGTAAGGGGACTTGGACTTTGGGCTTGGGACTCGGGACATGGAAGCAAAGTCATGGAACATGCCTTGAGCTATCACATAAAAGACTTGGACCTGCGACTTGCACTCAAAATCTTACCAGTTATAAACAATCTGCAAGGTAAATGGCATGCGCTCTTTATGAAGCAGGGAGAGGATTGCTTAATATAATGTTTTTGGAAAGGTGTTTTGGTTGCTGTTAATAATATTGGTGGATTTCATCAATGATGTATTTTTGCACGTGTTGTCAGGCTCATTCTTTTAACACTTGCTGCAACAGCAGCAAGAAATCACATGCAATGGCGTGGTTTGCCTCTTTGGCCACCCAGTCACCTAGGAAGGTGGCAAACAGATTTGCCTGTTGTTTGTTTGTTCTGCAGCCAGAACCTAACCCAGCAGGCAGAAGAGCTCTGAGACAATCGTGCACTTCAAAGGAAATGCAAAAGCAAAAACAAAACAGATTATGACTAACCTGCCAGGCCATTGTTTGTTTCTTTTTCTTCATTGATGGAAAACAAACCATAGCAACTAGTCATGTCTCATGAACTGCTATGATGAATCCCCATTTTCCTCCGTGAATGTTACATGACAACTGTAGCATTCTGCAGGCTGATGACACGCCTGCCTGAAAAGCAAGACGTGAAACAGTTTCTTTTACATCACTGAAGAGCATAAAAGAGATAAACAGCTTGATCCGAGGGCCACCTCCCCCCACCCCCGCTTCTGTATGAAATCATGGCTCCTATTCACTGCAAATGCCTTTAGCAATGAATAATACAAAAATTCTCCAAACCAACTTCAAAGAGAGACTCCCGAAAGCAGGTTCAGTGTTGGAATGTAACCACCAAAATCCCATGGAAGAGCTGCACTGACATAAAAGCAATTGCATAAATCGTAGCGGCATCTAATTAACAGGTTGCTGCTTGCATTCTTGGTTGTGCATGAGGTTGCACAATGGGCACACAAGTTGGAATGTAAGCATCTAATAATGAACTAGTGGCGATTCAATATTGCCCATTTTTAGTATTTTACATTGCAAAAGGTATTTGTTGTGTGTAGCATTGGAATTTATCTGCAAATCTGCAAGCTCCCTATAAGTTGTTTGACTAGGTGGGACATTTTGGGGCTTGGCTTATATCTATCCAGTACTAACCAGTCTTTCATTCGAGCCTCCACCCCTCTGACGTGTGTTCTTTTCCCTTCTGTTTCTTTGGTTAGTGTCCGCTGTTTGTTTGCTATTGATCTGTTTGGCTTTCTCTGGAAAGTGTATCTTTCTTAGCTTCTTCTCTCTATTGTGTTCCTGGATTAACTCCATCTCCCCTGGCATCCTGGCTGGCTCAGGTTTAAAAATACCCAGAAGCTGGAGGCATATTCAGTCTCTTGCATCAAGATATCAACAAATACTTCCAGCATCACTTTTGATGCCGAGTCACTCTGCAGATCTGCTGGAAGCTTCCAGAAAAGCACAAAACACAATCCATCGATGTTATGTTCAATGTTATGTCACTTTGGAAGTCAATGTTACGTTTGCTTCGGTAGTCACTTAGGTTCTTGGGACAGTGGTGTTGGAAAAAAAGGCAGTTATCCTTTTTTTTTTAATTTTTTTTTATTGAACATAAAAAAAGACAAAATAACAATGATAAACAATTATATAAAAAAAACAGTAATAGACAATCATAAACAGTACAAAGTGCCCCCACCCCCAAGAAACCGTCCAGTATTCTTGCATCTTCTCTTTCTTCTTCATCTTTTTTTTTCTTTTTCTTCCAATAGGCTTCTTAAGGTCCTTTACGCCAGAACTGTGTTGGATTATAAGTTGGTTGTATCCCTTTCCCTTTTAATAGTACATGATCTATAAATTTCCCCCAAACATCATAGAAAGTATCTTTTTTATTTCACCTCTCAAAACTTTTATATTACAAGATAGTTTATCATTTAGTGCTATGTCCCACACTTCCTTATATCATTCAGCAATTTTAAGGTCTGATTTCAGTTTCCAGTTCCTAGCAATAATCAGTCTAGCTCCTGTCATAAGATTTGCTATTAATTCTTTAGTTTTCACATCATATTCATTGATAGATGGTAATGATAATGATAACAAAGCAATTTCCGGCCGGTACACATTTAATATCAGTTTGTAGTATTTCTCTTATCTCCTCAATAATCTCTTGCCAAAACTTTTGAACTATTTCACATTCCCACCATAAATGAAAATAGGTACCTATCTTTTTTTCGCATTTCCAGCAGAGCTTGGAATATTTTGGATTCATTCTATTCATTCTGACTGGAGTCATATACCATCTTAAAACTAGTTTGAAATAGTTTTCTTTTATTCTGACTGATAATGACCGTAAAATCCTCAAATTCCAAATTCTTTTCCATTCGTCATTATTTATTTCTTTCTCCATGTCTTGTTTCCATAGCTCTCTTACTGTGTCCTGTTCCCTATTCTCAAATGAATCTTGAATTATTTTATATAATTTGCCAACTGTTCCTTTCCCTGTATTTCCTTTCTCTGATTCATATGTTGTCAGAAATTGCTCAAATTTTGTATATCCTCTAAGTTGTGTATTTCTCCTAATCCATTCTTTCGTCCAGCTTTCTAACTGGGCGTAATTCAACCACGACAATTCCTGAGTTTGCAGAATACGTTTAATTTCTTGTTTTGATGTCATCTTTTTAATCCAATCTTTTAGTCTTGCCACTTTCCTTAATTTAAATAAGTCTCCCAATTTCTTCATGTTCGTGGGGAAATTTATCTGATTGATCACCGCACCAAGCGGGGAACCTTCCTGTATCAATTTCTTTCCATACTTTTTCCAAGTGAGCAATAGGGAACTTAGAAGAGGATTTTTAATTGGATAACTTTTCCTTTTTGGGGGGAAACTAAACACATATTTATTTATGTCTTCATTTAGTTCCTCTGATTGAAGTTCCCACCATATTAGTTTTTGAGGTTTAAATAGTATTTCCCCCAGGAGCTAAGCTGATTAGCTATGTAATACATTCTAAGATTAGGTATGCCTATACCTCCCTCTTTTGAGATCTGTACCATAAGCTTTTATTTATTCTTGCTTTTTTTCCACCATTGCAGAATTTATTTAAAAGATCTTGATAAACTTTAATTTCAATTTCTGTGTATTGAATAGGTAACATTCTAAAAAGAAAATTTATTTTAGGAAGTATTTTCATTTTTACCATTGCTATTCTACCAAACCATGATAAGTTTAATTTAGAGTAATTTTGTAATTTATTTCTAATCTCTTCCTTTATTTTTGTGTAATTTCGTTCTTTCGTTTTACTAATGTCTTTATCTAAAAGTATCCCTAGGTGTTTTATACATTTACAAACTTTCAGTTCATGATTGGAGATCTCTTCCATGTCTCGATTATCCTGATTGAAAAGCATGATTTCTGATTTCTGCCAGTTGACACATAATCCGGTTGTTTCACCAAATTCCTTTAGGTGTGCTTTTATTCTTAATATATTTTCTACCGGATTTTTTTTGTTGTTAACAAAGCGTGTCCGCAAATAAACTGATTTTTATCTTGCCTTCCTTACCCATACCTTTAATAAGTTGGTCCTCCCTTATTGCATTAGCTAGTAGCTCTATCACTATGCAAAACAGAACTGGCGATAAAGGACATCCCTGTCTTGTTCCTCGGCCTAGGGTAATTTTTTCTGTCATCCCATCATTGACAATGATTGATGAGGTGCTATGAGAATAGAGTTGGTTTATTACACTTAGGCCAAATCCCCATTTCACTAATAAAAGTTTTAATGCAGGCCATTGGACACAATCAAAGGCTTTAAATAAATCTAGAGACAAAATGCATGCTTTGTCCTGTGATCTTCCCATCTCATAAAGAACATTCAAAACTCTTCTTACAGTGTCTGACATTTGTCTACCTTTGATAAAGCCCGTTTGGTCTTCTTTAATATATTTGTCTATAAATGTATACATTCTTTTGGCTAGAATTGCTGTAAAAATCTTGGCATCTTGATTTATAAGTGATATTGGTCTGTAAGATCCAACATCTATTGGATCTTTATTAGGCTTGAGAATTAAAATAGTTAAAGTATGTTTCCAGGAGGAAGGAACTTGCTGCCCTCCAATATCTCATTATAAAGCTTCTTTAACTTAGGAATTAACATTGATTTGAATACCTTGTAAAATTCTGGTCCCAATCCGTCATCTCCTGGAGTTTTGGCATTCTTTAGCTTATTTATAACATCCTCTATCTACTCCTCTTTAATAGCTTTTTCCATTTCAAGCCTGTCTTCTTCGCTAGTCTTACTTTTAGGTTTTTGTCAATATATTGTTCCATAACTTCCTTACTACTTCTATTGGCTGTATATAAGTTTTGATAAAATTCTTGAATAGCTTTTAATTTTTCTTTCATTTGAGTAGATATATTGCCGCTTAAATCCTTTATCCTTCCTATCATGCTTTTTTTCTTTCCTTTTCTGTGCTAATTTTGCTAGCATCTTGGAGTTTTTATTACTGTATTCGAAAAAGTTTCTTTTCAAATATAGTAGATTTCTTTGGGTTTGTTGTAGATCTATATCTTCTAATTCCCTTTTCCTGGCCTCAACCTGAATTAAATTTTTTTTGTCTTTGGTTAAAAAAAATTGAGATTCAAGGTCTGCTATAGTAGCCTCCAATTTTTTTTTATTTTGCTGATCTCGACTTTTTATAATAGCACTTTCTTTTATTATGTAACCTCTAGCCGCTGCCTTCAGAGTGTCCCAGATAACTCCTATTTGACCACCACCTTCTTCATTGATATTCCAGGTTTCTAGCCATTCTCTTTGTATTTTTGTACTGTATCTGGGGTTTGAAAAATTCTAGGGTTTATTGTCCACCTTCTAGCTTCCTTATAATTCTTCTTATTTTCTATTTCAACAGACATTAGAGCATGATCAGAAGTTTTTATCAATTCTATATTTGTATTTACAACTTTAGATAACAAACTTTGTGAGACAAATATAAAATCTATTCTCGAGTAAGCTTTATGGGCTGATGAATAAAAAGTAAATTTTCTTTCATCGCCCTTTAATTCTCTCCAAACATCCTTTAATCCTGTATTTGCGATGAATTTTGTTAAGATTGTATGTCTAGCCCTCCAGTCTACCTTCCTAGTCATTGTTTTATCTTTTATTTTGTCCATAACCATGTTGAAATCTCCTGCCAAAATCACATGTCCTTTCTGTACCTTTTCTATCTGCTCCCATATCTCTTTGTAAAACAGGTTGTGATTAGCATTTGGTGCATAAACATTTATCAGTGTATATTGTTCTAGACCAATTGTGGCCTGAAGAATAATATATCTACCTTCCAAATCTTTCACAGTTTTTTCAACAATACAATCACAGTGCTTTGATATTAAGATTGCTACCCCCCTTGCTTTAGATGTACCAAAACTTTTCTCATAGATGTTGATGTTGGGTAGTTTCAGTTCGTTTTGGCCCTCTTTCGCTTGGTGTGTTTCTTGAAGAAAACGATGTCCGGTTTATTCTTCTTAATTAATGACTCTATTCTGTTTCTCTTCGTGACAGTTCCTAGACCCCTGGCATTCAATGTAGCTAATTTCAACAGTCTACCCATATTTTCATTCTATTATCGATCTGGAATGGTCTCTTTGTGCATATATACAAACAAACATTACATATAATAAAGAAAAAAACAATGATTACCCAAACCCTACCACCTACATTTATTTTCTGTTCTCCCGTCCTCTTGGCTCTCATACACAACCTGTATGCGCCCTTATAGGAGGGAGGGGGAAGGCACCCGTACACTTCCTGATGGCTAATAATGATTCAGAAGCTCTAAATTAGCGTTGGCACTGTCTAGTCTTGCTTACAGTTATATACGTGAAAAGTTGAAAAGAAAGAATGTAATAAAAAGATAACATGATAATGTGAATCTTAAGATCCTTCTATCCTCCTCTTTTCCTCCCTCAGTTCCCCCCCCAAAAAAGACCAAAAAAAATATAAAAAAATAATAATAAATAAATAAATAAATAAAAAATAATAAAAAAATAAAAAAATAGAAAAATGAAAAAATAAAAAAATATAAAAAAAATAGAGGGGAAAAGGAAAGATATGCTAAGAAAGAATAAGGGATAAGGGATAAGGAACAGGAAGGGAGTGGAGAATTATGGGACGGGCAAGTCAAAATATAAACAAAATAAAACAGAATGGGCTAAGAAAAAAAAGGGAAAAAAACAGGAGGGAAGGGAAGGGAGAGACAGGGGGAGAGAGAAAGGAGGGCTGTCTTCTGTAGTGCAATGCTCTTCAAATCGGTCTCCATTTGCTTGCTCATTGAAAGATTTAAAGAGTTAAAGGGTGACACTGTCTTCACTGCAGACGCTGAATTTGAAGTTCTCTATTCTTCTTCGATTTGAATGTTCCATGCCTTGAGAAGTTGTTCACCTTCTTCCAAAGAATAAATTTTGTGTAGAGTTGGACCCTTCCACACCTTAAGAAAGATCGGGAATCCCCAGTTGTATCTGTAGTTGTTGTTCCTCAGAGCAATTGTCACAGGTCTCATAGTCTTTCTCCATTCAAAAGTCTCCTGGAGATATCCTGGTAAACTTGTAGAACTCTTCCCTCATGCTTCAGCAGGTCAGGCTTTGCCCTAAGAGTTGACATCAGTTGTTCTTTCATGGCATAGGAAGTAAATCTAATGAGAATTGGTCTTGAAGTAGCTGTCTTAGCACTACCTATATAGTGTATCCTTTCAATGTCGGTCTCAGCAAGGTGTTGGGGGAGGATAGAATTAAGCCAAACGAGGATTTCTTTCTTCATTTCTTTTTATCCTGGAGTTCAAAATTAATTAATTTCAGATTAGACCTACGAGAATAATCTTCCATATAGATAAGCTTCCGCTGTAAGGCATCAATCTCTTCTTCATGCGCAGCGATAACACTTTCGTTCTTAGAGGCTAGAGTTTGAACTTGATTGATTTCTCCTGCTAATTTTTTCAGTTCAATGCCATTATTAGATACCTGTGTCTGCAGGGTCTGTATTTCTTGTAACAGGTCCTTCCTTAGGTCTTTATTCTGTGATGATAAGGACTGGAAGCGGTTTTCGATAGTAGAAGTTACATCTTTTAGGGCTGATTTAATAAGGAGCTGACTTCTGCTTTCAAGTTTTTGAACTCCTTGAAAAATCCGGCTGGTGTGCTGGCAACTTGCCAGAATCAGACGCCATTGTGTCAGCTTCAACAACAGCCTCTGCTCTTTCAAGACGAGCACGTTGATACGTGGCGTCTGAGGGTTTGCGTACCCACTTTTTTATCACAGTAGGACCCTTTTTCTTGGGTGGCATGCAGAGAAACCAAGTAAGTACACTTTTTTCTTTTCTTTCTAGCCTCAAAGCAAAAACAAACAGTCTCTCACAGTCCGTCTGCCTGGGACGTGACTTCGGCAGAAAGCGAAAGTAAATCACTGCTTCAGTAATTCATTGTTATCTCTCCCCTTGAAAATACACAGTTTTCAACCTGTCCTCCCCAAAGATTTATGATCGTTTACTCACGATTTTGGTATCATTTAAAGACAGTATTTCAAGTTTTATTCTTCTCATTAAGCGGAGCTGCTGGATCACCCAGCCATCATCGTCATGGGCGGAAGTGCCCCCAGGCAGTTATCCTTATAGGATTGCACTTACGCATATTCATTCATTCATTCATTCATTCATTCATTCATTCATTCATTCATTCATTCATTCAACATGTTTTTCCTTCTCTATATGTAGAAGTTTCAGGAGGAGGCACAGACAATATGGTAACCAATGATAAAACATTTTAGAGTTGAAGCTCCACAAAGAGCAAAATATTGTTCCCACTCTGGCCAGCAACAAGAGTCTGTGTCACCCAAGACAAACATGGATTCTGCACCCTGCTCATCAGAGGCAGGGTGCAGAATAGTACAAAGTGCAAATACTATTTGTACTATAGCAATAGTACACATAATATTTTGTCATTTGGGCACAAAACACCCCTGTGCAATTCCCAGGAAACAGTGTTGTGATACATATGTGGGCTTCCCTTGCAGATTGCAATGTTTTAGTGCAGTGGTTCTCCACCTGTGGGTCTCCAGATGTTCCTGGACTGCAACTCCCAGAAGCCTCCTCCACTCACTGTGCTGGAAGGGGTTTCTGGGAGTTGCAGTCCAGGAACATCTGGGAACCCTAATGTTGGGAACCACTGTGGGTTTGAGGAGCAAGGTGCTCCATGAAGCAATGAGGTTCCAAGTGGTTCTGGATTAAAAAGCCATCACATGCTTCTCAGATGTGGTCAACAGTGTAACCTTATAAACAAAACAACACAAAACAACACAGTATCATATGGATCCTGGAAGAGGTTCGGCAGCAGTTGATTACTCAACTCTGCACCAACAGCAGCTTCCAAGAGTAGTCCCACGCAACACACATTGTTGTAATCTAAATGGGAAGGTAACATGCCTGCATGTTCTGTGCTCTGACACCTCTCCACAACTTTGTACTTCCTAGCATTGCTTTCCCCCGGGAATGTCATTTATATTTCCCTTTAACATATTCCGCCATCACCCAAGACTAGAATTGCTTTTCTGTCTTTAAACTCACTGGCTTCTTTAAATTGCTTTGTACTGTAATGTGATATAATATTGACAAGAAACACTTCAGTTCCTATAATCATCTGGATCACGATTTCTCCATTTCCCCTCTCTTCAAGTAATATACAGCAAATTTTCCGAAGGTTCAAAGAGGTTCATTACATTATATAACTTTCAGGAAGAATTAGAACCACAAGCACTTTTATGCTCCCAGCTAATGTGTTCCTTTCATCTTTCTTTTGGTCTAGGGACCCGTATAAAAAGGTTTTGCTATATAACACAATTTTGTCACATAACACAGTTTTATTCATTAACTAGCCATGAGTAAGATTGGAACCCAAGAGAGACATCCAGTATGGGCTCTGGCGATGTTACCGAGGTTGTATGGGACCAAGATTTAAGGAAAAATCTCCATTTCATCTGCCAGTTTATGAGTAAGCAACTTTATCCTCAACAGTTCCTCTATCTGTATAGGTGTTCAGCATGTGAGACAGACATTCCCATGCTTGTTTGATGAATGATTGGTTGAAGTACCTACTACATTAGCACAAGCACAGCCAGTTATTAACAGTGCTAACTTATTCAGAGCTTATGTAAAAACAAAGCAATGCAAAATGTCTGTGAAGATTCTCAGTCACCCAGGTAAGGTTATTTGGGAGTTGAGTCATGGCAACTTCTTTTGTTGTGGGAACGAAATGTTTTGCTACTTATCCAAGTAGCTTCTTCAGTCTGAGGAAGGTTGGTGGGAGGCTTCCAATTTCTAGTTTACCTTGGTTTCATGCCACCCTGGTCTGAACAGGCTCGTTACATGGACAATGGCCCAGTGTGTGTGATAATCACACCTATGCAGCCTAACACCCATTAAGCAGTACAAAGTGTGCTGCTTATACTGCATACTGCCCCATAGTGCTTAAAGCACTTTCTGGGCAGTTAGTAATGTATTAGGCAGGCACACATTATGCCTCCCAGGGCTGCAACTAGAGTGAGTGGGGGCCTGTGCCCCAGGTGCCATGTTGCTGAGGCAAAATGACCAAAAATATTTATTTATTTATTTATTTATTTATTTATTTATTAGATTGGGGTGTCCAAACTTTTTGCAACGAGGGCCAGATTTGGTGAGGTGAAAATGTGTGGGGCTGACCATTCAGCCACATTTGGCCCCAGGGCTGGACTTTGGACAAGCCTCTATAACATGCAAGGAGGTGGGGAGTAGAGATGGGCATGAATTAAAAAAATGACGTTTTGGTTTTTTGTTTTTCATTGAGGGGCCCATTTTGGTTCGTTTTTTGGGGGGAATTTTTGAAAAAAATTCATTTTATTTTTCCATTTTTCATTTTTACCCGTTTTTGTGTGATTTAAAGCATTTCCGGGTGCGGGCGTCCCCCAATGCCCCAGACCAGAGGGAAAACACTAAAAAAAAATGATGGTGGCAGAGACACAGTATAGACTAGGTACGCAGGGAGGCTGCAAAGGCAGCGGCGGGCATTGCTCAGGGCGTAAGGCAGCCGCAGAGTGACTGCACTGCGGGGCAGGGGAGGATACTCACTGAGAGGCACGCATGCACACAGGGAGGCTGCAAGAGAAATCTCTTCCTTATTTCCCCTAAGAGCCAGGCTGCAGCCTGGGCATGCTATTGGTTGAAATTGTCCAAGAATTTACATGATCCCATCACATTTTGTGGCTGGAACCCATTTTGTGTCATCCTTAAAGGGAAAAGAAAAAATACACCATGATGGGAGAAAGACAAAAACAAACGTTTTAAGGACCCCAACCCCCTGGTAGGTAATAATTTCAAATAATTATCGCTGCAGTTTTAAGGATGTCCAGGGTGTTTTAATACCCAAGAAATCAATATTAGGCCTCTGGGAGCCATTTTTGGTCGATGTCCCCTAACTCCCCTTAAAGGAAAAAAATAAAGCAATCAGAGAAAAGACATAAATGCATGTTTTAAGGACCCCAATCCCCCTGGTAGGTATTATCAGGCAGAATAAATAATTATTGCTGGGTTTTTATGGATATTCAGGACATTTTTTTAACATTTAAAAACAGCTCATTTCATTGCACATCACCATTAATGTAACAAATCTAATTTTTGTGTTTCTGTTCGGTTTGTTCCAATTTCATCACAATTTTCGTTATTTGTTTCGTTATGTAACAAAATGAATAATGAATAACGGAATGAATTTTGTTTGTTTGTTTCATGCCCATCTCTAGTGGGGAGGATGCTGCAGCAATGAAGCCAGGAGCGAGTAGACTGGGCAAGTGGCTTGGTGGATGGACAAAGGCAGGGAGGGCAGGCAAACCGTAAAACTGCAAGCTGACGTCTCCAGCCAGTATTGGGAGGGGCCAGCTGGCGGGGATGTGTGACAGGCTGAGCTGGTGGGGCGAAGTGGTCGTGGGCCACTCAAAATTTGAAAACGGGCCGCATTTGGCCCCCGGGCCTGACTTTGGACATGTCTGTATTAGATGTATACTCTGCCCATCTGGCCAATAGTATTTGTACTATTCTGCTCCCCCCACTTGGGGGGGGGCAGGCATGAAAAAGCAGAAGTCATGGCCCTGCTCTTCCTCAAACAAGCAGCATACTTAATGTACTGGCCTTGGAAGCGTGGGAGGCTGAGTGAACCTCAAGCTGGGCTTCCTAGGATTGAATACAGGTTGTAAGCAGAGCTTGGGCTGCATCATTGCAGTTTAACTACTGCACCACAACCAGTGATGGGGAACCTTTTTTGCCCAAACTGCAAATCAAAGCCCACTAATTGTTCACAAAGTGCCAATATAGCTATTTAACCTGAGTACAGTTAGCTGTGAAGGGGCATTGTCGGGTGCCCACAGAAAGGGCTCCGAGCGCCACCCCTGGCACCTGTGCCATAACCAACTCCTGCTAGATGGATAGCTGGACCAGAATCCTGCTCTCATCTTCATGTCCCTGCTGGATATACTGTCCTTGTCCTCCATTCAGTTTAATTAATAATGTTAAGCAGAAACAAAGCTGGCTGGATACTTTGCTGGTTTAGGTATCTGGCTGTGGAGCCAGACTTTGGGAGTCTGATTTCCCACTATGTTTCCTTGAAATGAGCCAGTCTATGTAGTCATAGGAAAGCGGCACAGTCCCAAGGCTCTCCCAGTAGAAGCGGAGGGCAACACCCTTCTGTGCATTCTGTACATAGAAAACCCAGGAAGGATCATCATACATCAGAATTGACTTGATGGCACACAATTATTATTATAAGCAGAGAGAATAAATGCACTAGCACTGGAATCCTATCCATATTTGTTCTAATTATGCCCTATTTATTTCAGCCAATCTAGTTTCCAGATGTGTTCATCTTAGGTACCAATTATCCAAGGTGAATAATTACTGCCATCTTCTGTCATCTGGAAACCCTTTCATTTGGTTTTTTTCCTCCAGATATTGTTCCTCCCAAAACTAAAGGTTCTGTTTGTTGTTGCTGCTCCTTGGCAGTTTCATTGGGAACAAGAGGCAAAGTCATCTCATTGATTTGGTTATAGTAGTAACAGGTTCCTTCCAGTAATCATTCTTTCTCACTGGGTGTTCTGTATCTTTCCAGGGTCATTGCACGGAATCTTCTCTGCAATTAAATCCTAACTGCCAATAGAACCACGGAACTGCCAAGTCCAGACTGAGTCTTCTGTAATCATAATCAGCATTTGAACACACTGGTAGAAATTATGTGCTGCGTTACAGCCATTTGCACATGACGCCCCAAGCGATTTTCTCAAGTAAAAGGCCTACATTTTATAAGCTGTTCCTGTCTATTAGCATATAGTCCCAAACTGGTTTGGCCTTGTATATATGCCGTTGAAATTAATTACAGCATGACAAATGAAAAGCCTTCTTTTTATTCTTATTTATTTATTCCAAGTATTTTTATCCCACCTTTCAGCTAGCTTCTCTGCCTTTCATAATATGTGTTTGTGCAAGACAGAAAGGGTGAGAGAGTGAGACAGAGAGTCTGTGTGTGACTCTGTGTGTGTGTAATTTATGCTACAGACTAGGTTCCGCAGAGTCTGGCTTTCATTATTTATAAAGAAAGCTTTAGGTTTCATAGCTCTGCCTACAGGTTTTACAACTTGCATGTGTTCTAGAAGAGTAGCTGAGTCAAGTCTCTGGGAGCAAAGGCAACAATGAACACTAGCTTAATTAGGGTTTATGGCTCTTTATCCACACTGCAGGCACACACAGAGAGAGTATTTGTACAGTGAGATGCCTTGCATTAGTGCTTCTGGAGCTGGACAGAGACAGAGAGAGTCCATAAAACAGGGCAGGCATGATGTCTGCCACCAAGAATGAAATAAAAAGGACTGAACAGTGGGAAATAATTTATCAGACCTCCAAACGAGGGGATTTTCCTAGGTGCAAATATTGCCAGCTACTGGTCTGAAAGAATTGTTAGCTATAATAAAGATTATGAGTGTTTTACCCATGGATTGTACACTGTTTTAAGGCCTGTGGCAGCTATTGCTATTGGTGGAGCAAACCCTTCCTTCTGTGCCTCTTCACCAGGGTACCCTTGCAGCATGCAGGATGCCAGCTGGGAAAAAGACAATTGAAGCAGTACCAGCCTGGTACAATTCTGTACCAGAAGTACAATTCTGGCTCATCTTCACTGGCTGCCCATTGTGCTCCGGATAAGGTTCAAGGTCTTGGTTTTGGTTTACAAAACCCTCTACGGCTTGGGACCTGAATACCTGTCAGAGCGTATCTCCAAAAGATCAACTGAGGCCTGGCCCACTAGAATGTTGCAGGCACTCTTCGAATCACACCCAGGGAGGTGCGGAAATCAGCTACCTCTAACCGCGCCTTCTCTGTGGCTGGCCCCTCACTCTGGAACCATCTTCCGAGTGAGTTGCGCCTTGCACAGTCCCTGCCCGCCTTCAAAAAAGCGTTAAAAACCTTGCTTTTTAGGGAGGCATTTGGCGACCTGGATTAATTTTTTTTTGCCATCTTGCTGTTGACTTATCTATTTCTTTGTTGAGTTGTTTTATTCGATATTCTATCTATCTATCTATCTATCTATCTATCTATCTATCTATCTATCTATCTATCTATCTATCTATCTATCTATCTATCCCGTTTTTTATTTTGTCTTGATTGTTGTATTGTTCTTTGGGTCTGTCTTGCCCTCTGTGTTCATCGCCCGGAGTTCCTTTGGGAAGACGGGCGGTATAAAAGTGGACAAATAAGTTAGTAAATAAATAAATAAATAAATACTCTGTGTTTATATTAGACAGGTAAATTAGGAGAGGGCCCTGTTTCCTTGGATCTAGCCTAAAACTGATTACTTGGGAAGGTCTGAGTGGGGTGGTTTTGTTTTTATACCATCAGATAAGTCAAGTATCAATACATCACCAGGCCTGTGCCACTTCAGCTCATAAGAACATAAGAACATAAGAAGAGCCATGCTGGATCAGGCCAAAGGCCCATCTAGTCCAGCTTCCTGTATCTCACAGTGGCCCCACCAAATGCCTCTTGGAGCGCATGAGACTAGATATCTGTCTCCTGATACCACTCCCCTGCATCTGGGCCTTGAAGTACCCTGGTTTTAAGCCTAGAGATTACACATCTCTATCATGGTTTGTAACCTGTGATGGACTTCTCCTCTGGGAATCTGTCCAATCCCCTTTTGAAGGCATCCAGGCTAGATGCCATCACCACATCTTGTGGCAGGGAATTCCACAGACTAACAACACGCTGGGTAAAAAAAATATTTTCTTTTGTCTGTTCTCACTGTCCCAACTCTCAGTTTGAGTGGATGTCCCCTAGTTCTGGTATTTTTGAGAAGGAGAAGAGCGTCCCTCTATCCACTTTACTCATGCTCTGCATTATTTTGTATGTCTCAATCATATCCCCACTCAGGTGCCTTTTTCCAGACTAAAGAGGCCCAGATGTTTTAGCCTTTCCTCAAAAGGGAGGTCCCCCAGCCCAGTAATCATTTTAGTCAATCTCTTTTGTATCTTTTCCAGTTCCACTATGTCTTTCTTGAGATGCGGTGACCAGAATTGTACACAATACTCCAGGTGGGGCCTTACTATTGTTTTGTATAATGGCATTATAATGTTGGCTGTTTTACAGTATCTTCAATCCCCTTTTTGATAACCCTTAGCATGCAATTGGCCTTCTTCACCGCTGCCATAAAGGGTAGATGCAATGTTTGAATGCTTTCCTATTGTAGCAAAAGCGTCAGTTCAAATCTTTCCCTTCCCTTTCTTTGCAGTTGAGCAATGGCTCCCGGCCTTTGGCCCTCCCAAAATGTTAAGACTTCAATTCCAGCGAAATTTCATCCTACATAGCTTGGAATGCTGGACAGGGATTCTGGGAAGTCCATCGGGAAGATTAAGGCTCCGAGTCCCTGATGTTTGGGAAGGGGGGGGGAGGCTTTTTCCCACCCCACTGTAGCCAGTGGTACAGTGAAGATCCGCCCTGCACTACAGCCAGAAGCAAGCAGGAACTGCACCCAGGTGAGTGGGTGGAGTGGCAAGCTGCTTCATCTCTCCTTTGAGCCAAGCACAACAAAATGAATCCATTGTCAGCAGAAGAATGTTGTCTCATCTGGGCCCCTGCATGGAAATGCAACTCTCCAACCCTCTTCTACCAATCTGTCCAAAAAGCAGGGGCTAGACTGGCGTGTGCCTGTATGCACACACTCCAGTGACTGATTCCCATCAGCTTTCTTACGTATTTGCTTTACTTCTAGATTCTGCTGGTTGCATAACCTAAGTATTCACTGCTGAGATTGGAAGACTACCTATTTTTAATACTAGCCCTCCCAGGCTCCTCTAGCCAGCATGCAACTTTTTTGTAGTCCATGAGAGTAACTTTTATAAGCTGTGATTTATAGGGGAAAGAAGCCAAGCCTTGATTATCTGAAGCACAGATTGGTCTGCAGTGGTTACGTGATTTAATTTTTGGTGGTGATTACTTCTGCCAAGGAGAAAAACAGTTCCATAAAGTGCTGTATAAAAGGAAAGGGAACCTGCCATAAAGTCCGTTAAGGAGCACTGTCCAGATCCATTATGATCTGGTGCTAGTAGCGCCATCAGTGCACGTCTTCACATCCATATGCAGGCATTTACTGTTGAAAAATTGCTTGCCTTCTTTATGGGCAGTTAGCCTTCCTTTATTAAATAGCCTGAAGCGGGAAGGAGAAACCAATAGTAGGTCATGGATATTGATTGTTTCTGTTCCAGTATATCTTATGCAGCAAAGGGCCAGAGGCATAGCCAGGATTTGGAGCGCCTGGGGACAAAGTTCATTTTTGCGCCCTTCTTGCATCCCCCCACATCGCACCCGCCCAGCAACGGGGGACTAAACCCTTCAGGCATGGTGTGTGTGTGTGTGTGTGTGCGCACGCATGCACGCACAGGCGGCAGTTGGACCTTTCCCACCAAGGCGAGGAAGAGGAGGAGGAGGGCGCTGCATCCACTGTACTCCTGCCTGCTTTGCCGCTCACCTGGTGTGTGGTGGCAGAGGCGGCATAGAGGGTGCCATCACCAAGCCTTAGGGGAAAGGAAAGGACTGCTGGGTGGAGGAGAGTGTGCGGCTTCCTCCTCCTGTTCCCCCTCCAGGTGCCCCCAGATTGCTGCGCAAGGGGCAGATGTACCCCACCCCACCTCAGATATGGCCCTGCAAGGGGCTTCTCTACTTGCCAAGTCTTTACTGACAACAGATGATGCTGATCTTATAGCTCCTGTTGTAGAGGTGGGTGAGTGCCTTCCATAAACATGAACATAGCGGATGCAGCAGAGAGGGAAGTCTCATATCTGCATTGGAGCACTCGGCAGACTGTGGATCAGGGTGAATTTACGTTCCTCGCAATACATGTCAATGTTATTTAAGCTGCATGAAAAATCCGAGGCTTCTGTTGGTTCAATACATCAATATTTTCTCTCTCTTTTTGTGCAGAGCTGAGTTTGATCTTACTGTGGATAACAGACAAAACAGCTGCAAAGGAGCTGAACTCGAAATAAGATCTAGCAGCAGAGAAACTCATTGAGTTGGCTGCATTCACGTTCATTTCCAACTTCAGTGTCAACTCTAGGGGTTCAAAATAGACTCATAGAATCATAGAATCGTGAAGTTGGAAGGGGCCTACAAGACCATCAAGTCCAACCTCCTGCTCTATGCAGGAAGAGAAATCAAAGGATATCTGCCAGGTGGTTGTCCAGATTTCTCGTGAATGCCTCCAGTGTTGGAGCACTCACCACCACTCAAGGTAATTGGTTCCATTGCTGTACAGTTAGGAGGTTTTTCCTGATGTTCAAGCAAAAGCTGGGTTCTCTTGAGCCCATTGTTGCATGCCCTGCACTCCAGGATGATCAAGAACATATCTCGCCCTTCCTCTGTATGACAACCCTTCAAATATTTGGAAAATGCTATCATATTACCCCTTAGTCTTCTCCCCCCCCCAGGCTAAACAGCCCAAATTCTTTCAGTCTTTCCTCATAGGACTTGGTTTCCACCCTCCTGTTCATCCCTGATGCCCTCCTCTGAACTTGTTCCAACTTGTCAGCTGAAGTGAACTATCGAATATAGTTTAGTAAGCAGGAAAACATGTCTCTGCAAAAGCTATTTGGAATAGATAAAAGAAAGATACTCTCTGGACCAAGGGAGATGGCTGTATTGTGGGCCATGTTGAGGGCCACTTTGTAGTAGAAGGGTGGGGCATAAATGTCATGGATGATCACCATCATTGTCATTGTCATTATCTCTCTCCTACACATCGATTATCTTGTGCCTACACCCAAGTCGTTTTTGAGAACAGGGATGCCCAGTCTACTGACATGTTCTAGGAATGGCAAAATGTATGGGTGCTACAACCAGGGTCACAGCTGAATTGTCCTGAGTATTAGTGAGACCACCAATGCAATATTCAAGCGTGTGCAGTATACTACAGTAATACCTTGGATAGTGAGTGCCCCAATAACAAATAATTCAGAAAGCAAATGGAAATTTCCAAGAATAGGGTTGTATCAGATAATGAATTTTCCCTATGGGCTGCCTCAGATAACAATTTTTTCATAATGCCTTGTAAAAAAGGTGTACCTAGGATGCATTGCACCCCCTGTAGTTTGTGGACAAAATGTTACAACATGTTACAACATTTTTTCATGGTGGTTTGGAGCCATTCTGGACATTTTTTGCTGAGGTTTCCTTGCTTTATTTTGTGTTTTTGCATTGGTTTGGATTGCACTTTTAGTAGGAATGATCTGGCATTTGTTTTGGAGCTAGCTTTTATTAATCTTTGCACTGCTTTTCTTTGCATTTTGGGTGGGAACAGGCTGGGGTAGTCTTGCTGCTTTCTTCTGTCCATGTTTGCAATCCTTCCCACTGCTCTGCAGGCAAGAACAGGCTGAGCTTCTCTTGCTGCTTATGTTTGTCTGTTTGCATTCCCCCTCCCCATTGCATTTTTGGTGGGAACAGGCTGGGGTAGTCTTACTGCTTTCTTCTGTCCATGTTTGCAATCTTTTCCATTGCTCTGCAGACATGAACAGGCTGGATATCTCTTGCTGCTTATGTTTGTCTGTTTGCATTTTCCCCATTTCATTTTGGCAGGAAAATGCTGGGGTAATCTTGCTGGTTTCTTTTGACCTTGTGTGCATTGCATTTCAGGGGAGGTGTTCTGTGGAGGGGGGGTTGTTCCAGCACTGCATGTCTTTAAGGTGCACTTTATAAAGAGGCCTGAAAAAACCCAGCTTTTTTGCCTTTTTCCAGACCTCCGGAATGGATTAATCGGTTTCCCATAAATTTAAATGGGAATCCGTATTTCGGATAATGAATTTTTCGGATAGCAAATTGCCTCAGAGAATGAATTAAATTCATTATCAGAGGTACCACTGTGTCTTCATTCTCCCTCAGTTATAAGGAAGTGGAAGTGATTGAAAATGAAAGCAGCAATGAATATTAACTTCTAACAAGATGAGTAAATTGAAGGACAGAGTTTATTCAGTTACAATGAGAGAAGGAAGATGAGAGAAGTAATTGCCGGAAAGTGTAATGTGCTGGCTTGGCCTACACAACAGTGACTCACTTTGTCATGATTTAGTCCATTCTGGCTCATGTGCAAATGGCAGACTGAATTCATGCTGCTGTCATAATTCTTCCTCAGAGCTTCACAGAAAGGCAGGAGAAGAAGAGAATGATTCATACAGAGAGAGGTTCATACTCTGAGGGATGTGCAGGAAATTACGTTGAACACAGAGACAAGATTTCTGAACTGTGTACAAAACCAATAATACCAATGTACTCCCATAATCAAAGACAGTCCAGGGAAGGAAAAAAAGAGTCTGTCTCTGTGCTGATCTGTTTGCAATAAAGAACTGAACACAGTGTACCCAGAACAATGGAACATAATAGGTTAGGTTACAGGGATGTTGGCTCATAAGGTCTTCTTGTGTATGTCATACACTCTGAATTGTGAAGTTCAGTTATTTCAGACAGGCCAATAAAACTGAATGAGCTTTGGATCAAGGACTCACAGCTGGCTCCCCAACGTGTTCTGGGTATTCCCACATGAATGAAAAGAGGAATTAAATACAATGGCTAGAGAATCCCGTGCCATTCTTCCATGCAATCTTTGGGGCTGCATTTCTGCAACCTTTTTTTTTTTTTGTAACTTTGTCTGGCTATTGTAGCCTCGTGTAAGCCGCTTAGGGTACTTGTAGATAAGCGGGATATAAATCCAATAAATAAAATAAATAAATAATAAATTAAAATATCTGTAGGATGTCGGACGAGGCTTCTGGTGCTTGTACAAGGAGGTCCTCATTAACTCGAGGCACAAGCTCAGAAAGTGTGGAACCACCTAACCGACAAGTACGTGGTTTGATGGGAAAGGATCCCTGGTCAGCTATTCCCTATTCAGAGACTGTGCATTTTGCCAACTGTGGGTCTGAGACAGTGAAATACAGTTTGACTTCAGTATTATTTATTTAGAATGTTTTGCCATACCTTTCTCCTAACAAGGGACCCAACGCAGCCTACATCATTAAAGACAATATTGAAAGCTACAAACAGTATGTTATTTAA